>OZ001257.1:39314864-39492953 GCA_963924015.1 Macrophya annulata | reverse complement strand
ACGTACTTTACTTGTTACACAATGCTTTCAAGCGTACAAGGGGAAAGGCAGTCTAGCCATCACATAAAAGCTTGGGCGTGAAATACACGTACCTAGTGAAATTGGAAATATTCGAGAAAACGAAATTTTCTATTTTCTAGTTTTTTATTTTTTTTTTTTTTTCTCTCTATATTCCGCGATTGAGTGACGTACGTTTATCGACTTTCTGTCACAAGCTAATCAATCGCTCAACAGAAAAAATTCGGCGGGATCTTCTTAAACTACGAAAATTTTTCTATTCCACTTGCACAAATCAATGTCATATTGCTTCTAGACATTTCATTAATACGTAAACAAAAAAATCTCAAGAAGATACTCAACAACAATATTATTCACATCTAGGTTTATTTTCAACACTTTTTAGCCCGTATCGAATGGAAAATGATCTGTGTGGGTCAGCAGTTGAAATTGAATTAAATTGCGAATCGAATTTCCTTCCCATCGTAACGGCGCGGCACAATGGTATAGATAGAAAAGACTTCATTTAGGAAAAATATCTATTCATCTCATCTGCGGTTATTTTATATATTATAGGTACATGTATGAAATTTATTTATGTATTTATTTTATCTATATGTACACGACGTGTGGATTACGCTTCCAGTCTCTGCTGCGTTGGATTTAGCCATTTCACGCTTTTCGTATTTACGAAGAAAATAAAATCACGTAATCGAATAAGTGCGTGTACTGGGATCACAATGAAGAATCCTAATATAGAAGAGAAGAAATAAAAAATAAAACGACGAAAATGGAACTCTAGACTATTTCGAGCACAGTGAGACTCACAAAATCTTGTGCATGCGAATCAGAGGCCTCCAAGCTCCGTATTCATATACACCTTACGGATTAGTTTCATTACGTAAAACTATTATTACCTGTAATGATATACCAACGAAAACAAACAAAAATCAGTAACACTTGTACGAAACCTTATCCAACTTGTATTCAAAGCGCATTTTCGTGTCAGGAGCTCAAAAATCACGATTAAAATATCATGTGAGAGGCTGCAGACCTGGTCCATGATACCGAGAATATTTATACCGGATTTTCAGCCCCAAGCAGATAAAACAAACCCAGAAACGTTCGAATGTAAATTTCTCTGGCGAAAACTGATATATGCGAAATAACTCGACTAAAAATAATTAGTTACGAGCTCAATGAACCTTTCAATGAGATATATCTATACGTCTGTACAGGCAATAAGAAAAAAAAAATGACACCTACGATCTACGTTACATAATAACGTTACGTCATGTATTTTGTATGTACATAATTTAATAGCGAGTTGTTTTTAGTTTATTTTTTTAATTTTCATTACAGCGTCCATTTTTAAGCTCGATATATTGACGCCGACAATGGCGTGTGGCGCCGACGATATCTTTTTCCCGTCAATTAACAAACGTGTTATTTTGCCCCTGGGACTTCCATCACATAAATGAATAAAGAAAAACCACACGATTCATGACCTGGCCTAACGTCTATTTAACTTTATCGGTTTGATAATCGTTACAGCTGCATATATATATTTTAAGGCATCATCTTCCTCTTCTCACGGAATAGTTATACCTATAGTGTAGCGTGCAGCGTAGTATCCGCGTACTAGCACAGCAACGTACTTGAGTACGATGCGGCATACGTGAGCCGCATTTTCCTAACAAATTTGCATCTACTAACTGCAGGGCGTTATACGACGACCCCGGTACTCTGTCTATGACTAGATTCTAGGTTCTATAAACCCTAGACTCTAGACTCTAGAGTATTATGAGAAGACAGCGATACCATATATTGATTATTGATTTTAATATTATACATTGCACCTACCATAGACCCCGTTAACGTTTAAAAAATGATAAAATTTCAATAATAATCAGGGCTATTTGAATGCCCGAAGAATGTAAGAAAAATATTTCAATTCATGCATAATATTTAATAGCGGTGCCTACTTTAATTGCAGGAATCCTATTGTTAATTTCAATTGCGGAAAAAAAATAAAAAATCTCTAAGTGGAAACAAGTATAGAAAGAATTTTATTCAGCTACGGTTATATACAATAATCCTTGAAAATTTGCGATGGTTGATTAGCGAGATGATGGAAATTATACGGTTGAACGGGGTCAGGGAGGATGCTTTATTAAAGACGGTAGCGGTATTAGGAGTGAGGCTTTCTCTCGGCTGGGTAAAAAACGGATAAAAGTAAACAAGAGAGAAATAAAGCCGAGGAGCCTTGGAAACCTGATCCAATTCAAAGCCAACCTTGATCCTCCAATGCCAGTCATTTTATATGCCAATCGAATACGAGTCGTTCGTATTGTATAGGGGCTAAAAACATTGAATTTCGTCAAATATTTTGATCACCATGAGAATTTGAATAAAATTCTAAAAAAATTTTTTTTTTATTGTAATCAAAAAGTGGTATACGTTTTCTCATCCCAATTTCTGCTGTTCACATTCGCAGTAATAATCCTGTACGTTATAGTTGTCGCTTCTCTTAGTATCTTGTTGTCATTTGTTCACGATAAAACGAGCCAAAGTTTTCTCATGTAAGTTTACTAACAACCCTTAAGATATATCCTCCAGTGATATACCAGGAGATAATTAAAGCTAGATAAGATGGGATGCTGCCGAGAAGGTCTTGAATTCACGTCGCTAATGCGTATTCGAGTAAAAGAAACTTGGCAATATGTAATAAATCTGAGAGAGAAAATAAAATTGAATAACTTTTATTATTATATTTTATATTGTTGGAAAAATTTACAGGTTTACATCCAGCACTTATTCTACATTTTTTCTTTTTTCTTTCTCTGATATTTATTGCTTACTACTATCGTTGTAAAAATTCAAAGACTTTAGATCCTCGCTATTGGTCGATATAATATGAGGGTCACGCGATTCCACAACGTTACATTATTCAAATGAATTTGAATTTTGGAGGATTTCCAAGCGTCTAAAAAAATTTTGCGCTATATTAAACATAGATTTCAGTAGACGAATTGTAATCTTCGAAAAAATGAGATAAAATCTGCTCAGATATCTTTGCATTGAGACATAAAGCTCATGTACAAATAAACGTCCCGAGATCCTGCGTTCATCGCAATGTCAATATTCTCATCCCCCAGCTCAGAAAAGCGTTGAACATGATGTGGGTCACCCTGCAAGGGCGTGCCACATCCGGGTGGAGGTAACAAGAACGATGAGACAGAACAGGGCGATGAAGGGAATAAAGAGAGGCAAGGTGAAAAGGGGTTGAAATCAGTTTATCCGTTTATCTCAACGAAGGTTTTGCTTACAAATGTTAATATTGTGTTTCGTAACTTTATTATCACGAATTGAAATATGGTTTGATTCGGATTGGTATACCTAACAGCCTGTTTTATTCCAACGAATTATAACAAATCTACTGTGTTTAATCTCTGCATTAATTGATACGATCCTTGTTTTGACCCAAGACTTTTTTTTTTCTCCTTCTTTGAGGAGCTGTTCTTCCTAATGACTTCCTAATCGCAGTGAAATCGAAGAATAGTTTATGTTAGTTACTTGTTTTGAAATTAAACTCGAAACCCCATGCAGCCTCCTCGGCTAAACTTTAGGAATTTCTATTCTACGATCTAATTTAATAAACAGCCTTAAATAATGTCTTGAATAGATAAAACTCCTGTATTAAAGGGTCCTCGCAATTAAAAGCTAAGTACGTACTTTAGACAAGTTTGAAATGAATTCGTCACTTTCTTCATCATCAAAAGAATAAAAAAAATCTTTTAATTCGGATCGCTCTTTCGCTGGTATTTCACGGTGACGTAAATCCTATACAGAAAGAAGTCGCTCTCTTTTAGAAACAAAAAAAAAAGGGGAAAAAAAAGTAAGAGAAAAAAATGTTGACAGGTTAACCCCAAGCCGAGCGAATTTTCCTATTTTGATGAAAAAAAAAAAAAAAAAATTTTTATCAACGCTTTACGCGAAGTGTTATAATAATTATTTTTTTTATTTTTTTTTGTTTCGGAAATATTTCGAAAAGAGAGAAGCGAGAGCTACAAATAAATAATAAATGACGGGGGGATTAATGCGTGCGAAACTGTAATCGCTACAGGTATCACTTTATGGCTGGCCTCGAGTATAACGTCCGATAACATAAATGACCCCGTATGAGTGCGTGCTCCTACTTCCCAGATTTCAATATCAAATGGTAAGTAGATACGAACCATTCGAAAAATCGCACGAGGATGTGAGGGCGCGAGGTTCTACCAGCGAGGGTCATTACTTTTGCCTTTGTATGTTCTCCGAACAGCTCAGGGCTGCTGGTATACGGTACGATATAGGATCCGGTCCGGAGGGTGTTAGTCGATTATGGGTCGTGCAGGTGGAATACGCCAACACATAAAACTGTTCTATATTTTATATATGTTTGTATACGCATGTAAAGTTCAGGGTAAAAACGAGGGTTAACCTTATTTATTTATTTCATTATATGAATAAACTGAAGCACATATGCCTCTTACATAATCGTTCTAACGGATTAAATTCTTACCAAGATATTATATCCAATAAAAAATAAACCAAAGGATATGAGCAATCGAATAAGGACACTGGAAAAAACAAAAAATATTTTATAAAAATTTGAATTATTTTTTACACGCGTATGTATCCTCGAAGGTAATTATATAGTTTACTATATGTATAAGGAAATATCTAAAATCATAAATACTCAAATATATTTCATATTAAAATAACATGAAAGATTTCGGTATTTTTAATATTAAATAAGCAGTAATCACTTCGCTGATTGTATAAAATATTGACGCAATTTATTTATTGAAACAGAAACACTTCGAACGGTAAAGGAGGCCTTGTGTGTGCGCAAGTGAGTACAGGGTCAATTAAACTAAGCTAACAAGCGTAACCTTCGCATGTTAATGATATTCTTAGTAGCTGGTGGTATGTAAAAGGAACAGCAAATAGATGAAAAGATTATATAGGTAAACGTATAAATTTTCGAATTGAATAAGCGTTCAACAAGATTTTCAAAGGGAGATATGTATAACATTTGACCTTATATAGAATGAAGAATTTTATTTAGCTGAACTTAAACTGGGGAGTTTTTATTTATTTAAGAAGCGCTTTGGTACAGCATATATGCATGTCAAATATTTGGTTAGAAAAATGAATGCATAAATATTATATTTCTTGAAGGAAATTCAACTGTGCGATTTATATAATTTTTCAACATTTTACGTGTATGTATATATATATTTGCAAAAAAATTTTTCTCTCGTTTTTCCTTCCGAGAACAAGAATAATTAACCCATAATAACTATAAGGAGACAAGAATTTGCTTCTTAATAAACTGAGAGCTCTACTATCGAAGAAATGTTCTTTTGTCAGTCAGTGAGTATAACAACCTGGCGATAATCCACCGACTCAGAAATGCGAAATATCTCGAGCTTAAAAGCTTGCCAGAGAGAAATTTGAGCTCTATTTATCGGCCCAATTTAATGCAAATCGTATAGAAGTTTAATCCAGAAACTAATAAGCTTCGTGAGACGGTTGAATGTTTCTAAGCCTAAACTTGACTGAAAATCGATAATTATTTCGATAAAAATTTATGCGAGGGTAAGCCCAGTGAGCTGTAGGCGGTTCTATTTGCGATAATCATTTTGAAAATTTCTGAACTCCTAAGGAAAACTATTTCGCTTCCATTTTAAAATACATAATAAGGTGGTAAAAAAAGCACTATGTAAGTTAAAAACAAAAAATATATATATTTGTCTCCGTAGAAATATCACTAAGGACTTGCGGCTGGTCGAAAAAAGCCTCTGAGTTTGGTACTAGACTACCCTGAAGATAAAGTACGAGCATCGCGTTACATTTTGAATTTTCCAACTTCTGTTACTCCGCGAAAGCATAGGAATATATGTATGTGTGTAAGTATAGATATAAAAAATTTAAGAGCAGAACAAAAAGCAGAATATGTAAACTCATCCTCATCTCCACCTCTATTCTCTGCAAAGCTCATCTCTTGTCGTAATATCCACAATATACATACGTGTATATATTTATACATACAAGGTGGTCTGTTTTTACTGTTGCAAGACCGAAAATCATTTCTTGACAAAAGCTCGGCACGTTTGAATGAAGTTATCGCGAGTAAACGGTTTTTTTTTTCCAATTACATTTTTAGATTAGAGTTTTTCGTTTCAGTACGTTTTTCATCTCGAATCTCCATCTATGAAATTGTTACAAAATTAGGAAAAATAAAAAAAATTCAGAACCGATTCTGATCAAGCGCAACTTGAACTAAGATGTAATCTTTTTCGCTCATCGTACATTATACATATACAGGCGTCAATTCAGAAATTAAAATGGGACAAATAATGGTGCTGTGTATGTACCTACAGCATATTTACGTATATGTATGTATACATACATGTCTGCGCTTATTCTCCATTCCTGCAAAGTAGATGCGGGAGTTCCGCGGAAGATAGAGAAAAAGAACTGAGGCGGAAAGAAAAATTGCCCCCAAGACGAAAGAGCTACGAGTGCGCGCAGCGCAGATCGTAAAAGAGTTCGTTAAATTAAACGAACAAGTTCAAGCGAAATTAAAAAGAGTTTTACAGTACAAAATTAAACCGATGTAAATTGAATAACGTGCTATAGGAGAATAGGCTTGGGAAAAAAGAAATTAAAGGCTTTATTACTATTATATTCTCGCTTTTCTTTCTAATTTCGTTATAATTGGTTTAATACTTCCATTCTAAATGTTATTTTATTCTATTTTTCATCTCTCCTCATCCCGAGCAAGTACCGGACCTCATATTTATCGATAAAACACCTATATCTAAATAGTCGAATCGTAGGTCAACCTACAACGTGAAAATTTCTTTGCCTAAAACCATCCACATATGCAATTCAGCTACACTCAATTTTCAAGTTAACATAAAAAATAAAAAGATGATTATTAACGCTCGAATTAACTCACGTAGGGCTTCCACGTGCGTATTTGCCCAAGTGAAATTTAACCGAAATTTTTGGCAGTATAAAAGAAATACGATTGATAACCCATCTCAGTCTGGTATTTGGTTAACGTTTTTTTTTTTTTCTTCCAAATTGTCGCGAGGCGATGCTTGGGGGTTAGAAAAATTGTTTTCGTTTTCAGAGAAGCGAAAAAGATTATTTATTAGCTTGTGCAGGTGAACAAATTTGGTAATACGTCAATTGGAGTTCGAATTGCGTAAGAAGCTGAGTTTGCGACATCTTTAAGTAAATGTTATTTTATAATGTCCGCATATAGATTTGTTGATATAATGGAAACGGATTATTAACGATTGGATTAACTCACGTAGATCGGACCCGTGCATATTGATTCAACTGCAATCTTGGCGGAAACTTCGAAAAATAAATAAATATTTGAGTACCAAATCACCTCATTAAACGCTATTTTTCGATATATTGGTTCAACTGTGATCACGTGATCAATTGACGTCTTCTGAAAGAACTTGAAAAAAATTGATAAAAACTTTTCACCGAGAATCGACACGTGCAAGTATATGCCGATGACCTCCAAAAAAAATTAAATAAAAAAAATTCTACTCACTTTTACGAACGTCTAAAAAATAATTTACAATACCGGTCATAAATACGAAAATAATCTCTGTCGTTTAAAATAACTTCTATCCTTATCAGCGGACATAACTCCGCTGCAAGAAAAGAATTACGCTCAATTTTCAAGTTCACATAACACCCTGTTTAATTAACCGTCTTCATGTTCAGGAAGAAGGATGACGGTTTCAACGCTCATATTCCTCAGCGTAATTTGTAATTCATAAAATTGACGCGTGTATATGTAGGTATATATTCTTCTCCCACGGTTCTGCATGAAACGAGGTGGTATATACCTCAGTTATTGTATATTTTAGCTATACAAGATACATAACGGTATAGAAAACCATACTAATATTTCAAAAATGGTCTGAGGATAAAGAGAAAAGCGAAGCTCAAAGAAGAGCACGAAGCCTTGGTTCTAGAATTTCGCTTCGCTGTATAATAACGTATAGGGTATACCTACATACATTATACACACGTCTAGGAGTGTGCGATGTAATTAAGAGCACATGAAATAGCTCTGAAAATTCCGTGTGAGCATTTATACTATGAAATAGAATTTCTACCTATACGTTTTGTTATTAACTCACAATTAGCTCCAAATATTATGCAATATAGATATAAGACGTTCGATTATTTAGTCGTTAAACATTGAAACGAGGTATTTAATAATACCTTAATTACCTAGAAAATTGTCATCTTCACTTGACAATGACTTTCTATATTATCGTAAATCAATACAGGTTATATTGGGTCAAAGAGAGGGTGATAGAAATATGCGTGAAAAATTGGAAACACGCGAGGTATTGTTATCTGTAAAATCGAGACGCGTTTCGAAATGAGCGACGAATTGAAATTCGCAATGTTGGCGAAAAATTCAGATCTGAAAAATGTATAAGTGTGTAAATTTTATGTACACGAATTCGAGGTAGGTTTGACTTGGAATAGAGTGCGAAGCACCGTAGATCGATGGTGTCTGGTGCACGGCAACCCCTTGCGTCCCTCTTCTCCTCATCCTCGACCTCGTCCCCGTCTCTTCTGCCCTCAACTACTCGCTGGTTTCACCCTCCTCACCTTCGCATTCGTAGGCATCGCCGCCGCCCCGGCAACGGACAACGTGAGTCACCGGGACCCCACCACGCAACCCTCTAGCTCCGAATCCACAACCCACAGGGCCTCTCAACTCTCAACTCTTGGCTCACGACTTCGCTCACCCTTGGCTCCAAGCTATGGCTGACTAAACCCGCAGGGTATCGTGAAGGATGCAGTCTGTGCACTTGAATCTTTGACTGATCATTTTTCGTTTTTTTTTTTTTTGTTTTTTTTTTTTCTGTATCAGTTATTCGTTGTAATTTTTCATTAAGGTTGAGACTTTTTTTTTGGTTTATCAATATATGGAGATTTTTCGGAACTCTGCTTATAGTTTGTGAGATTGAAGTGTAAGACGGTGGGAAAATACAGCTTTTTTTCATCGATTTATTCCAGGCGAAATTTCTTCTTTGGATTTTATATAGGGCTGATATCGTTTGAATAAGACTTTTCGATAAAAATGATTATTGAAAACATAGAATCTTCCAAATTGTATACCTACGGCACTTTCTTTGCAGTGATTTACAGTATTTCATTTCATGTTATACATACGAGTCGAACCTACGTATGATGGACGTTTTATTTAAACGAAGATTACTGTAAATTCGTAGATAACGAAAATGTATAGTCATAGCTCATATACATATGTGGAAGCATATTAACGTTAAGTTGGTGGATAAATACGTGTATCTACTATAGGCATATGTAGGTATGTATGTATATACATACGTATGTATCTGCAGTTGTTAATCTCGAAACTCATTAAAACGAGAGTAAAGAATAAAAAGAGATTTTAGAGCAGACGGAATAGGGGTGAAAGCCTGTGCACGATATAAAAAAAGGAAGAAAACAAAAAAACAGAAATGTGCATTCGTGATGCGCAGGTTAATATGAAACCAAGAAAGGAAAGTATTTTTGCGAGTAGATTTATGGCAGGGAAATATATTATCAAGAATTTTCACCCGAGGAAAAGGGAGATTTTGATAATGAATAACACTATCAGTATTCAGTCACATACAAGCCAAGTTCTCTCCGTAACTTAATGCTGAAACGATTTTTGCTCTCATCTCAAAAGCTCGGCTTATACCAGCAAAATATGTAGCCCGTTAAAATGCAAGTGGATACGGGAGAAATTTATGCTAAAAGGTGAAGACCGAATATGGCTCCTTTTACTCGCAGAAGCTCGTTAGAAAATTAAGAGCGGATATATGAACCTTCGCTATTTCATCTTCTTCTTTCAAATATGTGAACCGGAATTTGAAAAAAAAAAAAAAAAATCACTCCAAGACACTTCGAAAAAAATAGTTAGCATCTTCATTTTCATTTCAGCGATCGTTCATCAAATCATTAGTAACTCGTTTCCGAGACTTCACTAATTGAAATTCCAAATCATTATTCGTCAATTTAGGAATCAACTAAAGCAATCAGCTTATCGTCCGTGGATTTTGATTATTTATCGTTGGAAATGACACGCTGCACCCTTATTCTTAACCTTATTCATACGCATATCAGCGACAGCGAACCCCCGTATTTCACGTAAGGGGATCAAACTGAGAGAAAAAATTAAAAGTATCTACTTTTCTCTCATTGCAGCAATTAAGTATCAAATTCTAGGCCAATCAGATAAAATTATATTATCGTATGCTAAGTCAATAACCATACAAGGTAAAAATGCTTTTTTCGCTCCTCTCTCTGAATAATATTATTCCAAGTTTGACTTCATAGATATTTCCAGAAATCTGTAAAATTTCCTCTATATTTTGTTATACTATATCCATGCATTAAATCAATTGTTATACTATTCTCGTCTGTCTCATTATATAAATAGTGCAAAAAATCGTAAATTCAATGTAATATTAGAATGATTATCTTTAATATTTCTCTGCCAAAGAAAAATGATGTGACTCTTATTTCTAATTATTGTTAGAGTTCAATTTCATGAGAAAACTAAGCTTTCACTCAGCGCAACGCGATCTGTTGTTTTATAGTTGGGCTACTTAAATTTCTCCAAAATTAAGTAAAAAGCTTGAAATTATTCAAGCTAATTCCAATGGAATATCACCAAATTTCCTAGAATTTTTTCTTGCGGAATTATCTAACGATAAGAATAGGAGTAACTTTCAATGGCAACAACTGTGAATATTCTTATATTTCAAAGTGCCACTGTATATTAATTTTTGTTGATCATAAAATGACCGGAATTTTTTGGAGTTCATTGGAACTTTTACCTACACGTGTCAATTCTAAACGGAAAGTTTCCATTAATTCCTTGTTTGCAGAAATTGATGTGATTACATGATCAGAGTAGTACCAATATATGGAAAAATATCGTCTAATGACGCGAGTTAGTATTTAAATATTTACTGATTTCGCGAAGTTGCCGCAAAAATTGCAGCTGAACTAATACGCACGAGTTCGATCTACGTGAGTTAATCCAAGCGTTAATAATCGCTTCTATTATATCAACGATTTATATTCGGGCATTATAAAATAACATTTACTTAAAGATGTCGCGAACTCAATTTCTGACGCAATTCGAACTCCAATTGACGTATATTACCGAATTTGTTCACCTGCACAAGTTAATAAATAATGTTTTTCATTTTACTTAAAACGAAAACAATTTTTTTTTTGTTTAATTCCTAAGCACTGCATCGCAAAATCAAAAAAATTGAAAAAATGAAAAAAAAATTCAACCAACTATTGTAACAGCCGTTGCGTAATAAGTCATAATTTTTTTTATACTGAAAAAATTACTAGAGAAATCATTTTCTTCTACTAAGTTTCGGATCTTCTTTTTACCAATTCCTCAATTTTCTATAACATGGATATATAAAACAAGATCGTCCGTTCATCTGATGGAGATTTATTTTCTGTATACGATTCGAGACAAAAAAAATCTACAATCCTAGCAGCGGTTGATTAACCGAAGAATTTTCACGCAACTGCAGTTCTTACTTTAATTGTGTGAAAGTAGATGACGGCTCGCGAGCTTTTACTACTAAGCGATTATTCTGCAAAAGAATAGTGAACTGATATCAGAATGTCGATCGGGGCACTTAGCTAAAACATTTTTCAAATTAGAAAAATATACCTACATACTGATTTGTTATTTTACAATTCAAAAAAATTGGGAGGTTCCTATCGCTCGAAAACTGTTTTTGTATTCTTTTTATTTTTTTTTTGGCTTCGCAATAAATCAAATGAATAACGGATGACAAATGTTATTACACATACTGTATAAGTTTCATGAAACCTCTGGGAGCATAGCTATCAGAAAGAGCGGATACCCTTATTTAGTTCGAATATATTTAAGGGGTAACATCACTGTAACAGCCTGAAAAAAAAATTAATTTTTTGAAAAATTTACAGTGGTGTTGCCCCTTAATAGTATTGTTAATATATGAAATGCAATACATTGCAGTAAAATATGTAATTTCCAGTATAGAAAAAGTCACCCTGAGTGAGGAAAACCACGCAATACAATGCAATTAGAACCTGAGTTTAGAGAGCTCTGATGAGCATAAAAATAGCACGTCAACCGATAGATAATATAAAGTAGAAACACGGAGATCTAAGGATGGTCGTAGACTCTTCACCTAATCGACATCAAAACTTAATTATAACTAGGTTAGATGAGTGAAGTGCGACAGTGACAATGAATTCCGGTAACTGTTTACAAATTGTTAACAAATTGTTCAAACTTAACGAAGTCGCTTTTTTATCTGTTTTCAACTAAATTATACGGAAGAACCAACGAAAAATTGATAAACCTGAAGGAAAATTACGCAGTAAAAATTGAAGATCGGCTCATTTCACGTTCAGACTTGACTGAAAAATTGCGTAATCATTTGATGAATCGTATTATTTGAATTTTGAAAATCAAAAATGGTGCATTTCTAGAGGCGAAGATATAGTGGTTATTTTCTTTTCTCGTGATTCTGCGATATTGCTGTATATTTTTTTGCCAAAGTAGGTTAAAAAATTAGCAATTTTTGTACTTTGAGTTTTTTACGAATTGACATTCCTTGTGCTCGTAAATTTCGCCCTAAATGTCGTTTTATGAGAAACTTACATTGGCTGCCCTGACTAAATGAAGATAAAGATTGAAAAATCCTGATAAGGATGAGTTTGATGGATGAAAATACGCAAGAAAAACAATATTTTAGACAAATCTCAAGTACCATGGTCTCTCTGACCTCTCGTTGTTTCGTGGAATTCCCCATATATATTGCTTACAGATAAGATTATGTCATTTAATTCTCTCTGATTTGACTATTGAAATATTGAAACGAGAACTATTCAACCGTAAATTATTTGTTTCTTTTCAATCCATCTCGGTTTAATGAAACGTTTAAGCTATATTTTTGCGTAAAGTATTGACACGCGTATCGATACTGATGTAGGAACATCTGTTTTTTTACACATGAGTGATTCCATCGGTGTATAAAAGCAGCCGGTTATCGTCCAGAAAGGCAAATTGTTAATCAAAGGCAAAGACGAAACATGGCGAAATTTACCGTGCTATTTGTGCTTCTGACGATTGGTCACCTGTCTCAGGGAAAACCATTTTCCTTCAGTTCAAGTTCCACAACCACGTCCGAAAATCCTCTAGTATCGTTTTTTGGCAACATAGGAACTAGTTCGAGTTCCGCAACCACGTCCGAAGTTTCTACAACATCGTGGCTTGAAGATGTCTTCGGAGATATAGTAACTGACATACTGACTCCAGGTAAGAGTGACAATAATCTACTCCAGAACAATTTTGGGTCATTTCATATCGTACCGACAATAAACCTACTCCAGAACACTTTTGGGTCATTTCAAACGGTGCAACCTTCATTATTATAGCCTCGATCTAAAAACCAGTTGATCTTTTTTTACACGCTTACCCTCAAAAAATGCAAGATACTCACCGAATGTTGGATTTAAACAAAACAAATAAATAAGTAAATAAATTGAAACAGATAAGAGTTTTGTAAGTTTTGTATGGTAACAACCACCAGTAGAACGCAAAAACGGGTTTACGTCTGTTTCGGTGATACAAATGACTAAAAATATGTTATAGGAAACGTTTCTTGTAGAAAATTAGCCAAGAAATCCATATTTGATCTATAAATACTGATTTATTAGCCTGGTATATTAGAAAATAGCATCTTTAGGTATATTTTCATTAAATATCCCATGGACAAAGGAGATATTTTTTAAAAACACATTTTGAAGATGTATTCGAAAGCTAATTTCTCGCACTCGAACGTGTTGTAGGTATGTAGCATTACTAGATCGAGTCTCCACCTGAATATTTTTCGAAATACTGTGCTTGTTCATCATCGTACCTACTGCTGTTTCTATTGCTAGCTATAAAGGGATTGCATTCCGTGCTAGGATCAGACCTATTATTACGTGAATCATAATTTAAATTGTGTCAGTTTATTTTATTTTATGTTTTTAATTATGATTATTTTATATTTTTGTGTTCAACTGGGAATGTGTAAGTGTAAAATCGAGTGTAAAATAGTAGAGGTAAAAACAGTTTTTCGTATCATGATTATTCGAAAACATGAATGAAAAGCTCTCAAACTTGAGTCTAGTATACTTTAGCCTCGTATACTTTAGTTATACTTTACTTAGTCTAGTATACTTTACCGCCACAGCCGACGAGACCGCCGCAGCCGACGAGGCCGCCGCAACCGACGAGGCCGCCGCAGCCGACGAGGCCGCCGCAGCCGACGAGGCCGCCGCAGCCGACGAGGCCGCCGCAGCCGACGAGGCCGCCGCAGCCGACGAGGCCGCCGCAGCCGACGAGGCCGCCGCAGCCGACGAGGCCGCCGCAGCCGACGAGGCCGCCGCAGCCGACGAGGCCGCCGCAGCCGACGAGGCCGCCGCAGCCGACGAGGCCGCCGCAGCCGACGAGGCCGCCGCAGCCGACGAGGCCGCCGCATCCGATAATCCTCTAGTATCGTTTTTTGACAACATAGGAACTAGTTCGAGTTCCGCAACCACGTCCGAAGTTTCTATAACATCGTGGTTTGAAGATGTCTTCGGAGATATAGTAACTGACATACTGACTCCAGGTAAGAGTGACAATAATCTACTCCAGAACAATTTTGGGTCATTTCATATCGTACCGACAATAAACCTACTCCAGAACACTTTTGGGTCATTTCAAACGGTGCAACCTTCATTATTATAGCCTCGATCTAAAAACCAGTTGACCTTTTTTTACACGCTTACCCTCAAAAAATGCAAGATACTCACCGAATGTTGGATTTAAACAAAACAAATAAATAAGTAAATAAATTGAAACAGATAAGAGTTTTGTAAGTTTTGTACGGTAACAACCACCAGTAGAACGCAAAAACGGGTTTACGTCTGTTTCGGTGATACAAATGACTGAAAATATATTATAGGAAACGTTTCTTGTAGAAAATTAGCCAAGAAATCCATATTTGATCTATAAATAGTGATTTATTAGCCCTGTATATTAGAAAATAGCATCTTTAGGTATATTTTCATTAAATATCCCATGGACAAAGGAGATATATTTTTTAAAAACACATTTTGAAGATGTATTCGAAAGCTAATTTCTTGCAGTCGAACGTGTTGTAGATATGTAGCATTACTAGATCGAGTCTCCACCTGAATATTTTTCAAGATACTGTGCTTGTTCATCATCGTACCTACTGCTGTTTCTATTGCTAGCTATAAGGGGATTGCATTCCGTGCTAGGATCAGACCTATTATTACGTGAATCATAATTTAAATTGTATCAGTTCATTTTATTTTATGTTTTTAATTATGATTATTTTATATTTTTGTGTTCAACTGGGAATGTGTAAGTGTAAAATAGTAGAGGTAAAAACAGTTTTTCGTATCATGAGTATTCGAAAACATGAATGAAAAGCTCTGAAACTTGAGTCTAGTATACTTTCATTGCAAGACAAAGAAGGAATAAGTATTTTGGAGTTGTTCCTAAGTTTATTAAATGCTCATTTTTTTTCGGCTGCTTTTGAAAGCTTGCAACGCTAAGAGCTTGCGAGTTTCATATGCGTTTTGTTTTACATTCCTGAAGTGAAAACTATTGCTTGATACATTTCCCAGATCAAAATCAAAATATTGAATTAGTCGATATTGTGATTTATATGATAACATCCCTGACTACAACACAGAATACAATTTCCCCTATACATTGCTATCGAAATAGCGATTACAAAGATGAAAAACAACTCGGGTATCGATCAGAAATTCAGTAATGTCACATACACCATGTTCTAATGATAAAAATTTCCATCAATTACTAACTTTAATATTTTTAGGCAATCTTTTTTTATTAAGGTGCCATTTTTTAGTGAATGGTGGGAGCGAACCACATTCGATAGATCAGATTTGAATTTCTAAGATAATTTTATATAGGAATCGTTTTAGGCAACTTAATTTCAGTGACATCTTATGAAATTTATGTCGCGATCAGAAATTTGTTTTTTTTTTTTGGTTGCTATAATGTTTGGCAAATATCCGACACTTCGTGAGACTACATTTTTATAAAAAATTCTGCATTTATTGAGTTGGAAGCGTTCAACAGCTGCGTGCGTCTAATATGGGTTGATCCTATTGAAAAACTACTCATAAGAAATGATATCTCAACAAAACTTCGATATCAATTTATTGTTGTAGAAAATAAGGGTGAAACCGACACCGCCAGCGACTCGACCGACACCGCCAGCGAATCCAGCGCCGCCGAAACCGACACCGCCGCCACCGACACCGCCACCGACGACACCGCCACCGACGACACCGTCACCGACGACACCGTCACCGACGACACCACCGACGACACCGTCACCGACGACACCGTCACCGACGACACCGTCACCGACGACACCGTCACCGACGACACCGTCACCGACGACACCGTCACCGACGACACCGTCACCGACGACACCGTCACCGACGACACCGTCACCGACGACACCGTCACCGACGACACCGTCACCGACGACACCGTCACCGACGACACCGTCACCTACGACAGCGTCGCCGCCGACGACGACACCGTCACCGACGACACCGTCACCGACGACACCACCGACGACACCGTCACCGACGACACCGTCACCGACGACACCGTCACCGACGACAGCGTCGCCACCGACGACACCGTCACCGACGACACCGTCACCGACGACACCGTCACCGACGACACCGTCACCGACGACACCGTCACCGACGACACCGTCACCGACGACACCGTCACCGACGACAGTGTCGCCACCGACGACAGTGTCGCCACCGACGACAGTGTCGCCACCGACGACACCGTCACCGACGACACCGTCGCCGCCGCCGACGACACCGTCACCGACGACACCGTCACCGACGACACCGTCACCGACGACACCGTCACCTACGACAGCGTCGCCATCGACGACACCGTCACCGACGACACCGTCACCGACGACACAACCAACGACACCGTCACCGACGACACCACCGACGACACCGTCACCGACGACACCGTCACCGACGACACCGTCACCTACGACAGCGTCGCCGCCGACGACGACACCGTCACCGACGACACCACCGACGACACCGTCACCGACGACACCGTCACCGACGACACCACCGACGACACCGTCACCGACGACACCGTCACCGACGACACCACCGACGACACCGTCACCGACGACACCACCGACGACACAACCGACGACACCGTCACCGACGACACCACCGACGACACCGTCACCGACGACACCACCGACGACACCGTCACCGACGACACAACCGACGACACCGTCACCGACGACACCGTCACCGACGACACCGTCACCGACGACACCGTCACCGACGACACCGTCACCGACGACACCGTCACCGACGACACCGTCACCGACGACACCGTCACCTACGACAGCGTCGCCGCCGACGACGACACCGTCACCGACGACACCGTCACCGACGACACCACCGACGACACCGTCACCGACGACACCGTCACCGACGACACCGTCACCGACGACAGCGTCGCCACCGACGACACCGTCACCGACGACACCGCCGACGACGACGACACCGCCACCGACGACACCGCCGACACCAACGAAGCCTAGTAACGACCGAATGAAAACGATGACTGACAACTGATTTATGAAGTTTCCAGTCCGTACTCCGTATTCGCAATACGATAAGCGATAACCTACTCATTCTATTGATTTCCTCTCGAGGATTTCCGTACCTGATCAATGTTCTATGAATATCGTTCCTCAGATTCAACTGGATTTACTATGAACTACGCTACACACTTACTCTCGTTAACACGAACCTTCTGATTTTTTCTATGAACACATTGCTGCAGTGTTGTCACGGACTCACTCGCCGATTTCGATTTCACGTAAACGGTGATATTCGAGAAGCTGCTTTCTCTAGAAATCGCACTGCGCTGTTCTGATGAAATGTGTTTTAGCAGAAATTGTAGTCTGCGGAACAAACCGACGAGTCACCGAAAATTGGAACAATTATATATCAACGTAATCCTGAGTGAATTCCAACTAAAAGCCGAAAATCTTAATCTCATGAGGACGATATTGAATATTGATTGTATTCGGATAACTCCTTGGCGATATTTTGAATTTTCCTATAAATAAGTGTGTGTCTTATTCCAAATAAATATTTACTGCAAACCTAAAGAATACTGCTAAACCTACTTACATATCCAAGAATTCCTTCTACGTATAACTCCTGAGGTTAAGCATACTACGCGTTATACTGCTAACCTACCTTTTACACCTTACCTTTTCCGACTCCATGATCAAATGGGCTAAATGTTTGCAAACCCTGACAACGACATCAGGAATTTCTTCCCAATCTACCGAAACATAATAGCATGAAGAAACTATAATAAACATTTTCGACCTCACATTCAGTGCACAAGAGATAGATAGATTGTTTTTTATTTCATACTAATAACTTTGAGCATTGCTTGGTTCATAGACACATAACGCGTGTAGATATACATAACACATATACAATAGTAGGCTGTACACACACATACATAGATATGGGGCTTTCCATCCATTATCGCCCACGTTTGACCTCGACATTTTTTTGTTTGCTCAATTTTTTCATATTTCGTATCATATAAGTTTTTTTCTTTTTAATTTTTTAGCAAATAGTTTTTTCAAAATAAATAATGCCAACTCTGAACAGAATACATCTATCGAAAATTCTGAAAATAAATCACCGATATTCTGCATCCAAAAGTCCATTTTTTGATACTCGTCCGATTGTGGATAGTTGAGATCTACTATTTTTTCAACCAATATCAAAATTAAGAAATCCCTATTCAATACACACAAGTATCCTTGTGGGCTAATAGCATTTATTTTGGATAAAAAAGATACAATTCACCAAACGATTCTACTAGTCCAACAATCACCAACAAACAAACAAACAAACGATTTATGAAAAAAAAACTCGGAAAAGTTGAACTTGTCTGGCCAACTTCACATAGCTGCGGCAGTCTGTCATGAGGAATTGAACTCCGAAGTAAAAACTATCCCCCAAAAGCACCTTGGGTGCAAAAACATTCGCCAAGTACATTAACTTTTACCGAACTACAAAAATGTTGTCTGCATACAAAAAAGTATTGAAATCAGATCTCATTGCCAAGTAGGTGATATGAATTTGACAGAATGACATTTATTTCATCTCGAATCCATCTTTAGGCCTCAACAAATCTTTTATTACATGTTCGTTTCGCTACATAGAACCATTGATACAGTCAGAGGCAATAGAAGCTTCCATCAGTTTTTCGAAAAAGAAAAAAATTTGGAGGACGTGGTACTTGGCGGGCTTCTTCAGAAAAATTATGAGAAAATACGACTTGAAACATGTCAATGTTCTCTTAGTAATCACAGGTCTCTTAGAGTTTCGTTTTCATAAATCGTTTGTTTTGTTTGTTTGTAGGTGATTATTGGACTAGTAGAATCGTTTGGTGAATTGTATTTTTTTCATCCAAAATAAGTGCTATTAGCCCACAAGGATACTTGTGTATAGGTACATATTGAATAACGATTTTTTAATTTTGATATTGTTTGAAAACATAGAAGATCTCAACTATCCACAATCGGACGGGTATCGAAAAATGGACTTTTGGATGCAGAATATCGGTTATTTTTTAAAAAATTTTCGATGGATGTATTCTGTATAGAGTTGGCATTATTTATTTGAAAAAAACCGTTTGCTAAAAAATTAAAAAAAAAAACAATTACAGATGATCTTTTAATAAAGTACAACATGTATATGAAAAACTTGAGCAAAAAAAATAAAAATTTTGAGGTCGAACGTGCGCGATAATAGATGGGAAGCCACATATATACGTCAAGACGATAGACTATGTAATACTCAAATCAGAAATTTGTTCCGACACGCAGATTAGATTTCCTTCAACTTCAAATATTACATTTTCAGACGTGGTCATTCACGAAATGGATATCGTTAAAAACGTTGGATCAAGAGAAATTTCTTGAATAAACTTTAAAACACTTTTTATCATGCGCAAAGACATTTTCAAGAGCCTCCGACAAAGTATACGAGGTTTTCCATGTCTTATCGGTCAACTTCTGGGCCTGACCATCTTGATTTTTTTTAGTGATTTTTCGTATTAATCGACCCATTGAAACATACCCTCTTCGAATTCTTTCAAACTTTTATCTCAAGTGGTATTCGAGTTATGAACTTTTCAAAATTCTCAAATAACTGTACCTTGGTGCGTAATTATCGGATTTCGCCGCAAAATTGATCTTGGCGGAGTCAAATTTGTTATTGGTTCTGAAAATCCGATGAATGAAAGCCTCTGAGAAACCAAGGATCACAATCAAACAATTTTGTTCGAAAAGTTTATAGGATTTTCTTTAAATTCGTAAATTAAAGTTCGATTAATAGCTAAGTGAAAAATCGATCCTGATACGAGCATTGAATTCTCGCTATTTTATCGTTTCAAAGAATTTCGACCTACAAATTGTAGCCTTTGTACTGTCCTCATCACATAATCAACCTAATAAAATTTGCAGCGGATCTCTGAGGTGGTATCAAAAAACGCTTTATAAATTTTATTTGCAAAGATTTTCTAATCTCAAAATCCAAAATGACAGCCAACATCCGTTCATTTCTACTGTTCACAATTCTATACTCGAAACCGATTTTTCTGAGAATTTGACAATAAAACGAGTAATTAACCGAATTAAAATTAAACCAAACTTTTCGAACAACCTGTCAGCATTGTACCATTATACTCTCGTACGATTAAATGAATTATTTCGATGGTTTTTAATGATTGAGTCGCATCTCCAATGATTTTTTTCCGGATCAAAATAATTTTTCTCGAGTCTTAAAGTTTTCATTCCGGTCTTGTTCATGTGAACGTGAAGCGTTCAGCAGGATAACTCATTTATCTTATAGCCCGGGAGCCCACCACACAAAACTCATACGTCATCAAACATCCGTTTAAAACGTAGCTTACTTCAAAGGACATATACAAAAGAATATCGAATCGTTGGTATGCCTAAGCATATCCTAGCAGGACATCCTTAATTAAGGTAATTTACCGGACATAAAACGGTATGTCGCCTACGTCACAGAACATTTGGCTGAAATTAAAACTAGTATAGAAATTTATAGCAGCCCCGTCGCGGTGTCGTCCGCGAATATGATTGTTCTCGCTCGCCACGCTCGCTCGTTATTAGTAATAAACTTATGAATGCTCAGGGGTTGAATTTTGAAAAATTCTTTTTTAGTGAGTATCTACAATATGAAATAAGACTACCGATCAAGCTTCCGATTTTTAGGTCTCCGCTCGACGATGATGAACCAGTCAGAACGTGTTATTTGTTTATAAACTCCTGAGGGGTTGAATTTTTGGGAAATGCTGAAATATGTGTTTCATTATTTGTGTTGAAGAATATTTATGCTAAGGTTCAGATAAATCCGACCAAAAAAAGACTTTTTCCAATACAGACGTTCATACCCCCATTTCACCCGCTTGTGAATTGCGAATTTTCATCTGTTTCAGCATCACTACGTTCTTCATCATTTCAAAAATAACGTCAATAACATGTAACGGTGTTGGCTCTCCTTTCTAATACAATGGTGTCAGTTTATTATTTTCCTAACACCAACCGTAGTCTTCCGGAGAAAGAAAAATGCATCGCGGATTAGAAGCATTTTACCATATCGTATTGACAAACATTGTTCTCAAGATTTTTTGTTCCCAGGATCACCTGCAAGGGGATGAGTATTGGATCAAAGTTCTATAGATTGTGAATAAAATTGTCATCTTTACTTGTCGAAGCATAAAATCATTGGAACATTTGAAAACGGACAGCATTAACATCGTTGCACCAGTATTTCCTGTTATATAACTGAACTGTATATTTTTGAATTACTTCCGTTAATTCAGCGTTGAAAATTTTAATATCATCAGCAGAAATAAGTGTTCCAAAGACGATCTGAACTTGTTCACTCTGTGATCAGGTACTCGGAAGGTTTTACCTTTCCGTTTTTGAAAAACGCTCCAATATAATCCCGATGCATTTTTCTTCATCCGGAAGACTACGGTTGGTGTTTGGAGAATAATAAACTGACACCATTTTGTTACAATGGAAAGCCAACACCGTTACGTACTGATGATGTTATTTTAAATGATGAAGAACGTAGTGATATTGAAATAGATGAAAATGCACATTTGGCTGTACACTTTGCTGATTCGGATACTAATGAATGGGTGTGAAAATTTAGTTTTAAATGATAGTCGCAGTTTGTACTATTAAGTATTGTATCTATTATTATTGATGTCGATGACGTAGGTGAGTACTGAAAATGCACCCCTTTAGGTTGGTCTGCTGAGCACTTCCGCCAGGGTGAGGCAAGGCAGACCAACATAATTTCAAATAATTAGTATTTCTCTATATTCTGTATAAATATCAGCCGGATGCGTTCTATGACGTAGGTACCGTTTCATGCCCAGAAAATTACCTTAATTAACGATGTGCCGCCAGGATATGTTTAGCCAGACCAACGATTCCATATTCTATATGTCCTTTCAAGTAAGCTATATTTTAACTGGATGTTTGATGACGTAGGGTTTTATGCGGTGGGCTCCCGGACTGTTATCTCTCGGATACTTATGCTAAAAACTTACTTTTTGTAGTTGAGAGCTCAATTTCGTTGTTGCAGACGTGTTGGAGATTTCATTCGTTTAATTTTGCGGAAAGTACATTAATTAAAGGCAAAGAATCTGATGTACCTAATTTTAAAAATCCGATTTAACGATCGAAAGTTATAGCCGACTGAAACTATACTGATTAGTTGAAATCGTCAATATTAAAAATTTTAGTCGCTTAAAATTATTGAGTAGAAAATCTGAAAATACTACCGACTATTCTTTTTAATCTTACGGAGGGTGATGAAAAAATCGGCGAAAAATAATGCATCGCAAAATTAAAATACCTGTTAATGATAGAGCAGACGGAATAGGAGTGGAATTTTTCGCACGATATAAAAAAATAAAATAAAAAGAAGTGTGCAGTCGTGGTGCGCAGGATAGTATGAAACTGAAAAAGAGAAGAATTTTCGCGAGTAGATATGGCAAGAAAATATTTGATGAAAGATGATTAGCACAGAGGGAGGAAAATTTTGATAATGATTAACTCTGTAAGTCACTGTAAGCCGAGTTCTCTCCGTAACTTATTGCTAAAATGATTTTTGTATACATCTTAAAAGATCGGGCTATACTAGCAAAGTAGCGTGTTGGAATGCAGGTAAATGTAGAAGAAATTCATGCTAAAAGCTGAGGTTCGGATATAGCTGCATTTACACTTTTACCAGTAGAAGCTCGTTAGAAAATTAGGAGCAGATTTATACACCTTCTCTATTCCGTCTACTCCTGTCGAATATGTACTCCATTAGTGACGCATTTCTGAAAGGTTAGATAATTGATATTCCATTATGCATCAATTTAGAAATCAACCAAAGCTACCAGCTTGTCGTTAGCGATTTTTGATATTTCATCGTCGGAAACGACACACTACACCTTCCTTCTTATCCTCATTCTAACGCAAAAGCGAGGGCAATAGGGCCTGAAGGTTTGATAGGATCTCTTCGCCTTCAAAATTTGGAAAAATCGGGAGTACCTACTCCTGTCGCATCATTGTATCAAATTGTATGGCAATCAACGAAAATATATTATCATAAGTTAGGTAAGGGACTATGGACGCTGGAGGGAGTAATTAATTGTACAAATTAATCGGCCGCTCGAAATAAATCGGTGTACAATAATTCCCTATACAATAAGTTCGTTTAAAAAGTATACTAACAAGGAATGCGTCTCATAATGATGAATAAATAGTTGATCAAAGTTTGAGTACATAAATATTTCCGACAAATCTTGAAAATGTACACGGAGAGAAAAATATATTGCATTATTGCGCATCATGAGTTTGAGAGTCATACTTATAATAGGAAAAGTTTCTACACAAATATTCTGATGTGCGAAACGTATACAATGGTGTCCTATAAGTAGGACTCTCAATCAACTCATTGTGCCGAGCATTGTGCGCAATGAGGCAAAATTACTATACCAAGTATAAGAGCCTTTACTATATTCTGCTCTCCGTGTATGTAAAATATTCTCTACACTTTCTTATACTATTGAAACAATAGTATGGTAACAGTATAATACAGTTAAATATAAATTTTGTTCATATTTTTCAACTAGTTATTATAGTATCTTCACCTATCTCATCAAATAAATTCTGCAACTCGTCTAGTGAGGACATTATAACATTAGGAATATTCGAATAGAATCGTAATATTTCACGACTAATCGGTCAATACAATATTTCCATAATTATCTTTAACATTTCTCTGTCAAAGAAAAATGGGCTCTTACTCAGCGCAATGCGATTAGTTGTTGTAAAATCATGCTGATAAAATTTTTCTATTCAACTCGTTCGATGTGAAATTATTCAAGATTTCCAAAGATGTTTTGTCGAATTTCGTAGGATTTTTCCTAGTAGAGCCATACGGGTATAAGAAGAGGACTTAATTTCTATAATAACGATGGAAAATATTTTTATATATTTGAGCGGTGCTGCATATTATTTCTCGTTGTTAATAAAATGAGTGGAATTTTTTGTAGTTGATCCGAACTTCTATATCTGCACGTGTCAATTATGAATGGAAAGTTTCTATTGTTTCTTTGTTTACAAGAATTGAGGTGATTACGTGATCAGAGTGGAATCAATATATGGAAAAATATCGTCTAATGACGTGAGTTAGTACTCAAATATTTAATAATTTCGCGAAGTTTCCGCTAAGATTGCAGCTGAATAAATACGCACGGGTCCGATCTGCGTGGGTTAATCCAGAAGTTAATAATTGATTTCATTATATTAGCGATCTATATTTGGACATTATAAAATAACATATACTTAAAGATGTCGCGAACTCAACTTCTGACGCAATTCGAACTCTAATTGACGTATTACCGAATTTGTTCACCTGCACAAGCTAATAAATAACGTTTTTCACTTCTCTCAAAACAAGAACAATTTTTTTGTTGTTCAATTCCTAAGTACCGCATTGCGAAAAATTTGAAAGAATAAAGAATAATCGACCGATAATAAGTTATAATTTTTTTTATGCTGAAAAAGTTACTACAAAAATCACTTTTTTCTACCAATTCTTCAATTTTCTATAACATGGATATATAAAACAAGATGATAGAGATTTATTTTCTGTATGATTCGAAACAAAAGAATCTACAATCCCAGCAGCGGTTGATCAACCGAAGAGTTTTCGCACAGCTGCGGTTCTTACTTTGAACTGCTATCAGAATTCTGATCTGGGCACTTAGCTAAAACATTTTTCAATTTAGAAAAATATACCTATACATACTGATTCATTATTTTACAATTCAAAAAATTGAGACGTCCCTATCGCTCGAAAACTAATTCTGTATTTTTTTCTCTGGCTTCACATTAAATCCAGTAAATAACGGATGACAAGTATTATAACTCATATTGTATAAATTTCATGAAACCTCTGGGCAAGAGCTATCGCAAAGAGCGAATACCATTATTTAGTTTGGATAGATTTAATAGTAACGTAGATATGAAAAACAATACATTGCAGTTAAATACGTAATTTCCAGTGTAGAAAACCACGCAAACGATACAATCAGAACCTGAGTTTGTAGTGCTAAAAATAGCATGTCAACCGATACACAATATGAAAGTATAGAAACACGGAGATCTAAGGATGCTCGTAGACTCTTCACCTAATCGACATCAAAGCTTAATTATAACTAACTTAGATGAGTGAAGCGCAATAGTGACAATGAATTCCGAAAATTGTTGTTAACTTTGAACAAAGTTGTGGTTGAAAATCAATGAAATCTCTTTTTTACATGTTTTTGGCTACACTGAAAAGTCAACGAAAATCATGCAGTAAAAATCGAAGATCGGCTTGTTCCACGTTCAGATTAGGCTCAAAAGTTGCGTCATCATTTGAGAAATCGTTATATATTTGAATTTTGAAAATCAAAAATGGCGTATTTTCAGGAGATGCAAATATAGTAGTTACTTCGATCCCACGTGATTTTGCGATATTGCTGAATTTGTTTCTCGAAAGTAGGTTGCAGAACTGGCATTTTTTTCTTTTTGTTTGAGTTTCGTACAAATTTTCATTCCTTCTGCTCGAAAATTTTCCCTGAATGTCGTTTTATGAGCGGCTTTGATTGGCTGCCCTGACTGAATAAAGATAAAGATCGAAAAATCCCCATAGGGATGAGTATGATGGACAGAAATACGCAAGAAAAAAAATATTTTAGACAAATTCCAAGTACCATGGTCCCGGACCTTTCCTTGTTTTGTCAAATTATTGAATGATAACGGATAGGATTGTATCATTTAGTTCTCTCTAATTTGAATATTGAAATATTGAAACGGGAACTATTCAACGTTCATCTTTTTAATTCTTTTCAATCCATCTCGGTTTAATGAAATGCTTACGCTATATTTTTGTGAAAAGAATTGATACGCGTATTGATACTGATGTAGGAAGATCTGTTTGTTTACGCATCAGTGATTCCATCGGTGTATAAAAGCAGTCGGTTATCGCCCAGAAAGGCAAATTGTTAATCAAAGGCAAAGACAAAACATGGCGAAATTTACCGTGCTATTGGTGCTCCTGACGATTGGTCACCTGTCCCAGGGAAAACCATTTCTCTTCAGTTCGAGTTCCACAACCACGTCCGAAAACTCTCTACTATCGATTTTTGAAGACATAGAAGATGCCTTCAAAGTTGCGATAGACGACTTTCTGACTCCAGGTAAGATCGAGAATAACCTACTCCAGAACACTTTTGGGTCATTTCATATCAAATGGTGCAACCGTCATTATTAGCCTCGATCTAAAAACCAGTTGATCTTTTTTTACACGCTAACCCTCAGAAAATGCAATATACTCACCGAATGTTAAATTTAAACAAAACAAATAGATATATAAATAAATTGAAAGACACAAGATTTCGTAAGCTTTGTACGGTAACAACCACCAGTAGAACGCAAAAACGGGGTTACCTCTGTTTTAGTAATACAATTGACTAAAAATATGTTATCGGAACATTTTTTTATAGAAAATTAGCCAAGTAATTCATATCTGATCTATAAATACTGATTTCTTACCCCCGTATGCTAGAAAATGGCATACTTACGTATATTTGCGTTGAATCTGCCGTGGATGAATGAGATATTTTTTGACAACATATTCTGAGGACGTATTCGAAAACTAATTTCTCGTACTCGAACGTGTTGCGTTAAGCATTACTGGATCGGGTCTCTATTTGAATATTTCTCAGAACGCTGTGCTTTTTCATCGTCGTGCTGCTGTTTCGATTGCTCGCTATAAAGAGATTGTATTCTGTGCTAGGATCAGGCCCATTATTACGTGAATCATAATTCGAATTCTATTGGTTTATATTATTTTATTTTGTCAAGTATGAATATTTTATATTTTGCGTGTTAACCTGGGAATGTGTAAGAGTAAGACAGTAAAGGTAGAAACAGTTTTTCCAATTATGAGTATTTAAAAATATGCATGGAAAGCTCTCGAACGTGAACCTGCAGGTATACTTTTATTGCAAGACAAAGAAGGAATGAGTATTTGGGAGTTGTTCAAAAGCTTAATAAATGCTCATTGTTCTTCGGCTGCTTCTGAAATCATAGCAAATCAATCGGTATTGTGCTTTATGTTATAACATCCCCGCGTATAATACAAAACACAATTCCCATATACATTGCTATCGGAATGGTAATTACAACGATGAAAAACAACTCGTATATCGATCAGGAATTCAGTAATGTTACATACACCATGTTGTAATGAGGAAAAGTTTCCATCGATTACGAACTATATATTTTTCCTACTCTCCTTTTTCTGCAGGAGGTTCAATATGAATGTACGTGCGGGTGCTATTTTCTACCAAATGGTGAGAGCAAGGCACATTCGAAAGATCAGATTTGAATTTCTAGGATAATTATAGACATGTAGGAATCGTTTCGGTCAACCTAATTTCATCTCAGGAAATTCATGTCTTTACCGGAAATTTTTTATTTAATTTTATTATTTTTGTTTACTATAATATTTAGTCGAATATCCGACATTTCGTGAGCTGAATTTGTAGAAAAAAATCTGCATATATTGAGTTGGAAGCGTCCAACGGCTGCACCGTCTAACATGAAATGACCTTTTCGAAAAACTACTTACAACGGAAGACATCTCACCGAAACGTCGATATCAATTTATTTTTGTAGAAACCAATAAAAATACGGACAGTACCAGTGACAACAGCGACAAAAGCGTCAGCGATGACAGTGACGAAAGCGCCAGCGACGAAAGCTCCAGCGACGAAAGCTCCAGCGACGACAGCGACGACAGCGACGACAGTGACCAAAGCGTCAGCGATGACAGTGACGAAAGCGCCAGCGACGAAAGCTCCAGCGACGACAGCGCGGACAGTGACCAAAGCGCCAGCGACGACAGCGACGAAAGCGCCAGCGACGACAGCGACGACACAACAACTGACGCCACAATAATAAGCGACGCCGACGCCACGGCAACAACAACCGACGCCACGGCAACAACAACCGACGCCACGGCAACAACAACCGACGCCACGGCAACAACAGACGCCACGGCAACAACAACCGACGCCACAACAATAAGCGACGCCGACGCCACGGCAACAACAACCGACGCCACGGCCACAACAGACGCCACGGCAACAACAACCGACGCCACGGCAACAACAGACGCCACGGCAACAACAACCGACGCCACGGCAACAACAACCGACGCCACGGCAACAACAACCGACGCCACGGCAACAACAGACGCCACGGCAACAACAACCGACGCCACGGCAACATCAGACGCCACGGCAACAACAACCGACGCCACGGCAACAACAACCGACGCCACGGCAACAACAACCGACGCCACGGCAACAACAACCGACTCCACAACAATAAGCGACGCCGACGCCACGGCAACAACAACCGACGCCACGGCAACAACAACCGACGCCACGGCAACAACAGACGCCACGGCAACAACAACCGACGCCACGGCAACATCAGACGCCACGGCAACAACAGACGCCACGGCAACAACAACCGACGCCACGGCAACAACAGACGCCACGGCAACAACAACCGACGCCACGGCAACAACAGACGCCACGGCAACAACAACCGACGCCACGGCAACAACAACCGACGCCACGGCAACAACAAGCGACGCCACGGCAACAACAGACGCCACGGCAACAACAACCGACGCCACGGCAACAACAACAGACGCCACGGCAACAACAACAGACGCCACGGCAACAACAACCGACGCCGACGCCATTTCCACCGAGTAACGACCGAATAACGACGATGAATGATGACTGACTTTCAAAGTCTACAGTCTGTAGAATATATTCGTAATGCATTAATCTACTCTTTCTATTGTTTTGCTCTCGAGGATTTCTGTACTTGATCAATGTTTCATGAATATCGTTCCTCAGATTCAACTGGATTTACTATGAACTACGGTACTCACTTACTCTCGTTAACACGAACCCTCTGATTTTTTCTATACACGCATACGATTGCTGCAGTGTTGTCACGCACTTACTCGCCAATTTCGATTTCACGTAAACGGCGAGTTTCGAGAAGCTTATTCTTAGCCATTCTCCAGAAATTGCACTGCGTCGTTCTGATAGTTACGACATGAAATGTGTTTCAGCAAAAATTGTAGACTGCGGAACAAACCGACAAGTCCCCGAAGATTGGAACAATTATATCAACGTAATGCTGATTGAATTCAAACTAAAAAACAAAAAATCTTTATCTCATGAGGACGATATTCAATATTGGTTGTATTCAGATAACTCCTTGAAGATATCTCAATTCTCCTATAAATAAGTGTGTTTTATTCCAAATAAATATCTACTGCAAACGTAAAGAATACTACTAAACCTATTTACATATCCAAGAATTCCTTGTACATATAACTTCTGAGGTCAAGAATAATTTGTTTTATACTGCTGAACAATCTATCACACCTTACGTTTTCCGATTCCATGATCAACCGTACGGGCTAAATGTTTGCGAACCCTGACAACGACATCAGAAATTTGTTCCCATTCTGTCGAAATATAATTGTATCAAGAAGCTATAAAATTTTGACCTGACATTCTGTGCACGAGAGATAGATAAATAGTTTTTCATTTCATACTAATAAAAATTTTAAGCATTGCTTGTTTCATAGACACATACATGTGTAGATATACATAACACATACGATGATAGGTTGTACACACATACATAAATATATACGTCAGGACGATAAACTATGTAATATTCGAATCAGAAATTTGTTTCGACATGCAGATTAGATTTCCTCAGGCTTCGAATATTATATTTTCAGCCGTGATCATTCGTCAAACAGAGTGCCGTGTACCGACGTGTGATATGGTTAAAAATGTTGGATAAACAGACATTTTTTAAATAAGCTTCAAAACACTTTTTGTCACGCACAAAGACATTTTCAAGAACCTCTAACAAAGTGTACGGGATTTTCCATGTCTCATTGGTGAATCTCTGGGTCTGACCATCTTCAATTTTTTGGTGATTTCTCGTATTAATCGGACCATCGAAACATACCCTCGCTGCATTCTTTTAAACTTTTATCTTAAGTGGCATTCGAGATGTAAGCTATTCAAAATTTTCAAATAGCAGTACCTTCGTTCATAATTATCGAATTTCGCCGTAAAATAGATCTTGATGAAATCAAAGAATACCCTTCGGCCGTTAAGATAGGTGAAATACCCCCCTTCCGAAATGTGAAAATGAACTTAGGCTAACATTCCTGGAGTAATTAGAATGAGATTTGGTCATATTAATAACTTCCGGCATCTTGGCATGACCTGTGTATGACCTAAAAATCATTACTTTTATAAATTATTTTTTCTTCTGAAAATAAGAATATCTTCACGTAAAAAATCAAGCTTATACAACATATTAGGATTAATATGTGACTTTTTTCAAGGCATAATATGCAGTTGGTCTACCTTTGAAAAATTCACAAAATACAGTACAACCTTGATTATCTGGACCTCAATTATGTGGATTCGCGATTATACGGACTGCCAACTGCTCCCAACAAACCCGCGCAAATATCTGTCTAGTCCGTGCGTGCACTAACACATCGCTCTGTTGTTATGCCCCCCATATGTGTGATGATAGTAACATACTACAGTATGCTATATATGAATGTTTCATAATATTGAGTTTATTGATGTTGATTTTGTTCTCTTGAAATGAATATCTCACATTTCATACCTATCATTTCTGTTTTTCTTTCATACATCGTATTATCTGGGTTTCGATTATCCGGATGATCTATGGCAATAATTGCCCCAGTCAACCAGGGTCCAATAATTTTTTTTTTCAAATTACATTTTTGTTTTGTGACAAATACAATGGTTCGATTAAAAAATTGGATTTCAGTTGGGGTCCCCACGAGAAAGTCAAAAAACCGATTTCTTGGGGCTTTTTTATGGGTTTCGGTCGTAAACTTTTCGCAGATAATTTACATAGTAAAATTGATAACACCATTGAATTCTGTAGACAAAAATACGTTGAAAACATGTATGACACCTTTAGGAATAATGTTGGATCGTCGTTGAAAAATTTAGCAAATAAAATATTTTCAGACAAATCGGCCCAGCTCATAGTATACATTCAAAAATCTGGTCAATTCGAATCGAAACACTTTTCCGATTGCTTAACGACTACAAACCATCAGAAATACATTCAAAAAATATCGTACGGGAAAAACGTTGAACATGAAAATTGTCGGTCAAGACCGTTAATAATATAACGTAAATTAGAGTCATCGCTAGATGTAATTGATTATTAAGTACACAAATATAAACGAAATATGGGACATTACATGTCAACTCAGCCCCCGTTTTATTTTTTTTGTCTTGCGTCTCGGAAAAATTATTCAGTATGAGCATTTCAAAGGACAATATATCCATGATATTTAATTGATTATATTATTTTTTTATATTTATTATATTATTTATTATATTATTATACCGCGTCTCTAATGGTATAAGGTCGTATGCGCCAAAAAGGCGATTTTGATGGTAACAGGTCGTATATTTTTTTGTTCGTGGCGTTCACTGTAAAAGTACTCAAAACGCATAGATTCATGGAAATTTCCTGAAAACATATACCTATAAAGGTAAAAGGTCGTATGTTTGGTGGATCCGTCCTTTTACCACTAACTTTTTTTAAAATTTTTTTATTACATTCATTAATGGGAGAAGGTCGTATCCGCCATTTTTTTTTAGCGCAAATGCTCCAAAAACTTCTGAAACGCAAAGATTCATCGATGTTTGCGAAAAGTGGGAAATTTTTTCCTGGTATTTCATTAGTTAATTACGAATAATATTATCGACTACGCACGTACTAGTTTTATAATATTGATGAGAACTAAAGAAATCACAAGAAAAAAATTTCCCACTTTTCTCAAATATCTATGAATCTTCGCATTTCAGAAGTTTTTGGAGCGTATGCGCTTAAAAAAAAAATGTCGGATACGACCTAATACCTTTAGTCGAGGAGTTATTTTTCTGAAAATGAAAAAATTTCCAACTTTTTTTCAAACATCGATGAATCTTTGCGTTTCAGAAGTTTTTGGAGCATTTGCGCTAAAAAAAAATGGCGGATACGACCTTCTCCCATTAATGAATGTAATAAAAAAATTAAAAAAAAAAGTTAGTGGTAAAAGGACGGATCCACCAAACATACGACCTTTTACCTTTATATATGTTTTCAGGGAATTTCCATGAATCTATGCGTTTTGAGTACTTTTACAGTGAACGCCACGAAAAAAAAAATATACGACCTGTTACCACCAAAATCGCCTTTTTGGCGCATACGACCTTATACCATTAGAGACGCGATATAATAATATAATAAATAATATAATAAATATAAAAAAATAATATAATCAATTAAATATCATGGATATATTGTCCGTTGAAATGCTCATACTGAATAATTTTTTCGAGACGCAAGACAAAAAAAATAAAACGGGGGCTGAGTTGACATGTAATGTCCCATATTTCGTTTATATTTGTGTACTTAATAATCAATTACATCTAGCGATGACTCTAATTTACGTTATATTATTAACGGTCTTGACCGACAATTTTCATGTTCAACGTTTTTCCCGTACGATATTTTTTGAATGTATTTCTGATGGTTTGTAGTCGTTAAGCAATCGGAAAAGTGTTTCGATTCGAATTGACCAGATTTTTGAATGTATACTATGAGCTGGGCCGATTTGTCTGAAAATATTTTATTTGCTAAATTTTTCAACGACGATCCAACATTATTCCTAAAGGTGTCATACATGTTTTCAACGTATTTTTGTCTACAGAATTCAATGGTGTTATCAATTTTACTATGTAAATTATCTGCGAAAAGTTTACGACCGAAACCCATAAAAAAGCCCCAAGAAATCGGTTTTTTGACTTTCTCGTGGGGACCCCAACTGAAATCCAATTTTTGTTTTTTTATTGAACCATTGTATTTGTCACGAAGAAACATGAAATTCGAAAAAAAAAGAAATTGTTGCAGCCTCTCTATTGAGCAAAGTTATTACATTTTGAATATTTTGTGAATTATTTAAAGGTATACCAACTGCATATTATGACTTGGAAAAAATCACACATATTAGTCCTAATATGTTGTATAAGCTTGATTTTTTACATGAAGATATCATTCTTATTTCCAGAGAAAAAAATAATTTATAAGAGTGATGATTTTTAGATTTTACACAGATCATATAAAGGTGTCGGAAGTTATTAATATGGCCTAACTTCAGACGGATCTCTGAGGTGGTATCAGAAGATTCTTTACTGATTTTTTTTTTTAAGATTTTTCAATCTCACAATTCAAAATGGCAGCAAACATCCTCTTATTTTTACTCTTCACAATCGAAACCGATTTTTCTGAGAGTCTGACAAAAAAAGACGAGTATTCAACCGAAGCAAAATCAAATTAAACTTTTCAAACAACCTGTCAGCATTGTATCATTAGTCTCGTACGACATAATGAATTATTTCGATGGTGGTTAATGATTGAGTCGCATCTGCAATGGTTTGTTTCGAATCAAAATAATGTTTCTCAGGTCTTGCAATTTTCATTCCAGTTTTGTCGATGCAAACGTGAGGCGTTCAGCAGGATGTCATTTATCTCGTAGTCTGGGAGCCCACCACATAAGACTCATACGTCGTCAAACATCCGACCAAAACATATAGCTTCCTTCAAAGGACGTATACTAAAGAATATCGAATCGTTGGTCTGCCTAAGCATATCCTGGACATCCTGGACATCGTTAATTAAGGTAATTTGCCGGACATAAAACGGTAAGTCACCTACGTCACAGAATGTCCGGTTGAAATTTATACAAAACTAGCTGAGCAATTTATAACAACCTCATTGCGGATTCACCCGTGAAAATAATTGTTCTCGCACGCTACGCTCGCACGTTATTAGTACTTATTCAGGGGAAAAAGAAAGTTATAACCGACAGAAAATTTGTCACGAAGAAACATGAAATTCGAAAAAAAAAGAAATTGTTGCAGCCTCTCTATTGAGCAAAGTTATTACATTTTGAATATTTTGTGAATTATTTAAAGGTATACCAACTGCATATTATGACTTGGAAAAAAGTTGTTGTTTTTATGCTGATTAGTTGAAATCGTGAATATGAAAGAATTTATATCGCCTAAAATGATTAAGTAAAAAATCTGAAAAAACTGCCAAGTATTCTTTTTGATTTCACGGAATGTAATAAAAAAATCAGCGAAAAATGATGTATCAAAAAATGAAAATACCTGTTAATTATAGAGCAGACGGAATAAGAGTAGAAGTTTGCGCACGATATAAAAAAAGAAATTAAAACGAAGTGTGCAGTCGTGGTGCACAGGATAATATGAAGCCGAAAAAGAGAAGTATTCTCACGAGTACATATGGTAAAGGAAATATTGGATCAAAAATGTTTCATCAGAGTGGAAGGAAAATTTGGATAATGAATATCTCTGTCATTCACTGCAAGCCGAGTTCTCTCCGTAACTTATTGCTAAAATGATGTCTGTATGCATCTTGAAAGATCGGGCTATACCCGAAAAATATAGCGCGTTGAAATGCAGGTGAATGCAGAAGAAATTTACGCTGAAAGCTGAAGACTGAATATGGCTGCTTTTACACTTTCACCTGCAGAAGCTCGTTCGATAATTGGAAGCAGATTTATACACCTTCTCTATTACGTCTACTCCTGCCGAATGTATAACCTGAGATCCCTAAAAAACACTTTCACTCCAAGAAACTTCGTAAGAAATATTTTTATTCAAGCAACCTTTCATCCAACCAATAGTGAAGCATTTTCGAAACGTTAAATAATTTATATTCCAAGTCATTATGCATCAATTTATAAATCAAATAAAATTACCAGCTTGTAGTTAGCAATTTTTGATATTTTATCGTCGGAAGTGGCACACTGCATCTTCTTTCTTATCCTTATTCTGACGCAAAAGCGATCGCGAACCCTCATATTTAACATCGTATAAGCGGATAAAACTCGGAGGGAAGAAAGAGCCTGAAGGTAGAATAGGATCTGTTCGCTTTGAAAATTTTAAGAAAATCGGGAGCACCTACTCCTGTCTCATCATTGTATCAAATTGTATGGCAATCTACGAAAATTTATTATCGTGTAAGCTAGGTCAGTGACTATGGACGCTACACGGATTAATTTATTGTACAAATTAATCGGCCGCTCGAAATAAATCGGTATACAATAATTCCACGTACAATAAGTTCGTTTAAAAAGTATACTAACGAGGAATACGTCTCATAATGATGAATAAATAGTTGATCAAAGTTTGAATCCACAAATATTTTCAACAAATCTTTAAAATTTACACGGAGAGAAGAATATGTTGCCTCGTTGCACATTATGAGTTTGAGAGTCATATCAGAGGAAATGATACTACATAGATAGTATACTATAGTCATATAGTCATACTATAAGTACGACTCTCGCACGCATTGTGTGCAATAAGACAAAATTACTATACCGAGTATAAGAGCCTTTACTATATTCTGCTCTCCGCGATGTATGTAAAATATCCTCTACACTTTCTTATACTATTCAAACAATAGTTTGTTAACAGTATAAAATAGGTAAATATCAATTCCGTTCATAACTTTCAACTAGTTATTATATTATCTTCACCTCTTTCATCAGATAAATTCTTTACGTAGTCTAGTGAGATCATTATAATATGAGGAATATTCACATAGAATCGTAATATTTCACGACTCACGATCTACGACCAGTCAATACAATACTTGCATAATTATCTTCAACATTCCTCTGTCAAAGAGAAATAGGCTCTAACTCAGCGCAATACGATTAGTTGTTGTAAAATTATGCTGATAAAATTTTTCGATTCTACTCATTCGATGTGGAGTGTGAAATTATTCAAAATTTCGAAAGATATTTTACCGAATTTCGTAGGAATTTTCCTATAGCAGAGCCATACCAGCTATAAGGATGGGACTTATTTTCAATAATAATAATCGAAAATATTATTATATTTCTGAGTGGTGCTGTATATTATTCCTCATTGTTAATAAAATGAGTGGAATTTTTTGTAGTTTATCCGAACTTCTATATCTCAACGTGTTCAATTATAAATGGAAAGTTTTCATTAATTCTCTGTTCACAAGAATTGGGGTGATTACGTGATCAGAGTGGAATCAATATATGGAAAAATATCGTCTAATGACGTGAGTTAGTACTCAAATATTTGATAATTTCGCGAAGGTTCAGCTAAGATTGCAGCTGAATAAATACGCACGGGTCGGATTTACGTAAGTTAATCCAGGCGTTAATAATGGCTTCCATTATATCAACGATCTATATTCGAACATTATAAAATAACATTTACTTAAAGATGTCGTGAACTCAGCTTCTGACGCAATTTGAACTCCAATTGACGTATTACCGAATTTGTTCACCTGCACAAGCTAATAAATAATGTTTTTCGCTTCTCTGAAAACGAAAACAATTTTTTTTTTTAATTCCTAGGCACCGCTTCGCGACTCATTTGAAAAAAAAAATTTCAATCAACTATCTCACTGGGTTACGTAATGAGTCATAATTTTCTTTGTACTGGAAAATTTACTATTACAGAGAAATCACTTTTTTCTAACAAATGTTGAAACTTCGTTTTACCTATTTTTCAATTTTCTATAACACGAATGTATATATCAAGATCGATTGTATATCTGATGGGGGTTTATTTTTTGTACAATTATATCAGGTAAAAAAAAATCTACGATCGTAGCAGAGGTCGATCTACCAATAAGTTTTTATGCAACTGCAGTTCTCACTGATGGTTCGCAGGCTCTTACTTATTATTATTTTGAATAAGAGTGAATTGCTATTGGAATTCCGATTGGGGCACCTAGCTAGAACATTCTTTAGATTAAAAAAGTATTTATACATATACTGGTTTATTATTTTACAATTCGAAAGAATTGAGCGTTTGCAATCGCTTGAAAACTGTATTTTTTCTGTTTTAATTCATATTAAATCCCGTGCATAACGGATGACAAATATTATAACACATATTATATTAGTTTTATGAACCTCTCAGCGAGAGGTACTAGACAAAGAGGACACCATCATTTTTTTCAAATACATTTCATTTGACTTTAGATATGAAATCAAAAAAGTTGCAGTGTTATATGCAGATGATTGTGTCATATTTTGTTTTTCCTAATTCAAATTTTCGAATGTCGAAACAAAAATCATTTGAATTCTGAATTTTCAATTCTTTTCAATCCGTTTCGGTATAACGGAGTAATTACGCAATGTTTGTACGAAAAGTATTAGTCGCGTATTGATACTGATAAAAGAACACCTGTTTCCTTACACATCAGTGATTCTACCGGTGTATAAAAGCAGCGGCTTATCGCCCAGAGAAGCAAATTGTGAATAAAAAGCAAAGACGAAACATGGCGAAATTCATCGTGCTATTATTTGTACTCCTGACAATCAGTCAGCTGTCTCAGGCAAAACCATCCCGGGGCTACCAACAATCTGGTGAGAACCGCAAGTCTAACTCGGCAAGCAGTCCGAGAGAAAGTATAAGTAACAATTTTGGATCTTCCGGAGGTAGAGGAGATGACAGAGGAGATGCCAGAGAAAATGACAGTAGAGATTCCGCTAAACCAGCCAAACCAGGTAAGAGCGACAATAACCTACTTTAAAATAATTTTGTCCCATTTCACATCTAACAAAGCAACCTTCCTACGCCTCGAAATCAGCTGTTTTTTTTACACATCAAATGTAAGATGTACTTGTCGAATATCGCATAAAAAGAAAAACCCTACGAAGAGATATAAATATTGTAAGTTTTGTATAATAATAAGAAGTGGACCGCAAATGCGGTTTTGTCCTGGTATTGTTGATATCAATTACTCAAAGTACATTGTCCACGACGTTTTTTCATGTCAACTTATCGTAGGAATCGAAGTCTGATTTATAAAATTTCATTCATCACCACTGCGTATTAGAAAATAACACCCTAACGTAGATTTTCATTGAATCTCCCGTGGACAAATGAGATATTAAATAAATATATTTCGAAAATGTATTCGATGGTTGATTCGCCGCACTCGAACGGGGTGTATGTAACATTTATACTAGCTTCGGTCTCTATCTGAATATTTAAAACGCTGATCGTGTGCATCATTAGACTATTATTTCGATTACATTGTTTATTGGACTTGTATTCTGCGCTGTGATCAGGCCTGTTATTATCTGAACCGTAGTTCACATAGTATTATTTGATTATTAGTTAATTTTGATTATTTGTTGATTTCCTCATTTTTTAATGTTGCTTGGGTAATGTGTAAGGGAACAGTTTTTCACATCACAAGTATTAATCTGCTTGCATGAGAAGCTCTCAGACTTTAGCCTAGTATAATTTTAATAAAATACAAACACGAAATGAGTACTTCGTAGTCACATATGTATGAATTTATTAAATACTTATTCCTCTTCGTCTGCTGCTGAAGTTTTACCATAGTAATTTGAGGGCTTTCGAGTTTCAATTGTGTTTTGTTTTATATTCGTGATGTAAAAAGTATAACCTGCTACATTACAGAGATAAAAATCGACAAATCAAATCATTTGAGATTTCTTTAGAAAATTCACTTGACCGTAATCGTGATTCAAATCATAACAACCCTGAGCACAGTACAAAATATAAATTTTCAACACATCGCAATCGAAATAGCAACACGATGACAAAAACTTTCAGTTTTCTGAGAAAAACATCGATGAGGAAGCGAGTAATGTCTTATACACCACGTTATATTACGGAAAATCTGCCGTCGATTACGTAGTTTAAAGTATACATATATATTCAATAAAAATGTATATGATATGGGTACTATTTTTTAGTAAACGGAGGCAACGAATCAAATTTGATCGATTAGATTTGGATTTCTAGGATGGCTTTACACGAAAAACCGTCTTTGACAATTTACTTTTATTGATACATATCATTAATGACGGAAAAAAACATTCATGTGGTCTACAATAGTGGTTATATTATCGCACAAAACTTACAAAATTCATATCTCCGTCAAGAATTCATTGTTGAATATAATATTTTAGAACAAGCCGTAGCCGAAGAAACCGCAACAGAAGAAGCCGCGACCGAAGAAACCGCAACCGAACAAGCCGCGACCGAAGAAACCGCAACCGAAGAAGCCGCGACCGAAGAAACCGCAACCGAAGAAGCCGCGACCGAAGAAACCGCAACAGAAGAAGCCGCGACCGAAGAAACCGCAACCGAAGAAGCCGCAACAGAAGAAGTCGCGACCGAAGAAACCGCAACCGAAGAAGCCGCGACCGAAGAAACCGTAACCGAACAAGCCGCGACCGAAGAAACCGCAACCGAAGAAGCCGCGACCGAAGAAACCGCAACCGAAGAAGCCGCGACCGAAGAAACCGCAACAGAAGAAGCCGCGACCGAAGAAACCGCAACCGAAGAAGCCGCAACAGAAGAAGTCGCGACCGAAGAAACCGCAACCGAAGAAGCCGCGACCGAAGAAACCGTAACCGAAGAAGCCGCGACCGAAGAAACCGCAACCGAAGAAGCCGCGACCGAAGAAACCGTAACCGAAGAAGCCGCGACCGACGAAACCGCAACAGAAGAAACCGCGACTGAATAAACCGCAGCCGAAGAAACCAGAGCCAACGCCATCGAGATCTCCGGATAAAACTAACAACTGACTTTTGAAGTCTCTGGAATATATCGGCAAATATGCGTTAACCTACTCATTTTATTATTTTCCTCTTCAGGATTTCCTTACTTGATCAATATTTGAAAAATATCGTTAGTCTGATTCAACTGATGTAACTATGAATTACGCTACTCACTCACCTTCGTTATTGCAGACCTTCTGATTTTCCTGTATAAACAAATGATAATTGCTATGCAGGGTTGTCACGCGCTTACTCGCTGATTTCATTAAAACAAACTTACGTTTATTCTTAAACTATCTCTAGAAATCGCAGTGCATTTCGCAATTTGGCAGTTATAATATGAAATATGTGTTAGCAAAAATTGTGGACTGGAATAAACCGACATGTCCCCAGGGATATATTTGACTAATTACCAACGTAATCTTGATTAAATTCAAAATCTAAGAGCAAAAAAATGTTAATCTAATCAGGACGACATTCAATATTGATTATATTCGAATAATTCTGGAAAGATGTTTTGAATTTTCTTATAAATAACTGTGTGTTTTATTCCAAATAAATATTTACTGCAAACCTAAAGAATAGTGCTTAACCACCTCTCACACCTTATCGTTTCCGACTCCGCATGATCAACCGAAAAATATAAATGTTTGCGAATCCTAAGAACCCGGTATCAGGAATTTATTCCAAATTCCATCAAAACATATTTGCGTGAAGAAGCTATAGTATAGACATTTTCGACCTGACACCTGTGCACGGGAGATATTAGATAGATTTTTATTTCATACCAATAACAATGTTGGGCAGTGCTTGATTCATGCACATATAACACTTATACATATTCCAAAGTACATATTATACATATGTATACATCGGGACGATAAGCTATGAACTGCACGAACCAAAAATTTGTTCCTGAACGCAGATTAGATTTCGTTGAAACTCTGCCCGTTGAACAAATTGAAATCACTGTCATTAACTCCGGATATTGGGTAACCCCCGGATACATCCGGGGTTTTTCCCGCCTCATCGGTCGATTTCCGGGCCTGACCATCTCGTATTTCTTTCATGATTTTTAGTATTCATCAATCCATTGAAACATACCTTCTCTGCATTTTTCAAACTCATACCTGAAGTGATGTCCAAAACATAAAATTTTTTAAACTTTCAAATAGCCGTAACTTCGTCGCTAATTATCGGATTTTAAAAAATGGCCTAGCAAATTGTTCGAAAAGAAATGTCTTTTTATCAAATACCAATTTTTCGTTCGAAACTTTGAAACTATAAAATTTTCAAAAAATATGACATAGTTGATTTCGGTGAAGCACTCTTCAGACATTCTCTTACCATTTATGAACACATTCATCCATCGCCCATAATGGGGCTCAAGTTTTTTTTATGTTCTTTATGAATTTTTTAGATTTTTGAATTCTTTCCTCGGGAATTATTCTCGCCCATATGATAGCAAGTTATATTCAAAGCATGAGTAAGAATTCTTTCCGGCTTTTTTGATCAAGTGAGTTGATAACTACAAAAAATTATGAAAAAATTCAAAGCGATCAGGCCGAGGAGTTGACCGACGTAACGTGGAAATCCCCATCCATATACGTATAATACGTAATCATACCGGGTGCATAAAAATTATGTATCATGACTTGACCTGGCCAAGTGATTCTTCAGCTCAATATCGTTGAAGATCTATAAAAATCTGCCACTGCAAAATTTATCTCGGTAAAGTGAAATTTGCTCATTGGCTCTGAAAATCCTATCCGATGAGATGAATAAAAGTCTATGAGAAGACATGGATCGCAATAAAACCATTCTGTTCGAAAAATACCCTTGAAATTAATCGTAATTCGTTAAAATACGTCAATTAAATTAACATTACAAATCGTATAATAATAGAGTAAAAAATCGATTCGATGCAAGAATTTAATTCTCACTTTTATCTTATTTCAACAAATTTCTATACGTTACAGAAGCAGTTTTCAGCCAGAAGAGTATGACTGCGATTCATGGTTCCTCAGAAGCTTTCTTTCGTCTCAACGAGTAGCATTTTCATAATCAATAAAATAATGTGATCACGTCGAGATTAATCTTGCGGGGGCACGGTTTCATAGTAAGATGTCCACTGACCTCAAGCTGGAGACTCACTCGGTCAAGCCATGACAAATAAATTTCTATACACCCCGAACATGTACATACGTAGGTATGTGCATATGCACGTTGTTTTTGTATCTACAATTGCAGATGAATTTCTTAGCCCATTTGGCCGGAGTTTTGACTGACTATCGTGTACTTGGTGACAATATGCTAATAAGTATTTTAAATTTTCAAAAAAATTGGTAGCTTTTGTACTATTCATATAACATAATTGACTTAATGAAATTTGGAATGGACCTCTGTGGCATCCGAAGACGTTTAAGTGAATTTTTTTCAAATATTTTCTTATCTCAAAATTCAATATGGCAGCAAACACACTTTCGTTTCTAGCTCTCACAATTCCATATTCGAGACAGATTTTTCTGAGATTTTGACACAAACACGAGTATTCAACCGAACTGAAATAAAACTAAGTTTATCAAAATTTTCAAACAACGTGTAAGCATTGTGTCATTTCTCCCGTATGAAAAAATCAATTACACACTTACATTGATTTTCAATGATCTAGAAAGGGTATTATAATTCGAATATCGGTTGAAAATTGTTATTGATAATTGCTTAAAGTGTTTTAATCATTCTTATGTGATTAATTTATATAGTTAATTTATATAAAATCACATTTTTATGTGATTTTCTATAATAATTTGTCAGATTTTTTAAATGGAACAGTGACTCACACGGTTCAAGAAATTAAAATTTTAAAGTCGACAAATTCATGACAAAAATTAAAAAATGAAGCCAAGAGTCTCACACACGTGGGCACTAAGTGTGGGGCCCTAGATCTATTCTAACTGAGGGTCCTATTTCATGAGGACTCACTTCTACAAAATACTTCTACATAATCTAAAAAAAATGTTGTGCAATAATTGCAATTAGATCCTACCTAAGCCCTGAATAATATTATTACTCATATGGTCTCAGAGCCTTTACGTTATTACACCATCGAAAACATATTTCTACAAATAATCTCCGGTCTCAAAAAATTTACCGCTTTAGGTCGGTGCCTACTTAGCCTATGTCTGAAATCGGCGGATGCAATTAAACGCGCAGCAGTCATATAGGTATGTTCGCGTTCTGAAGAGTCGCGTCGCGACACTACAGGCTGCAGCTCACCCGGCGCCATCCACCCCAGGAATCAATGATTGTTATCCACGGATATTTTTGTTATGACTATAACAAAGGTACCCGTACTTTTTCTTCCCGTCAAAACTTGGGTGGAGTTTTATAATAATATTCAGGCGTATTTTATGGAGAAAATTGTGAATCTTAATACCTACATATCATTTAATCTGGATCAAAGATTTTTTTTGGTCGGTACGCGCAGTTTCAGTCTTACGTAAAAACTTATGAGGTCAATTTGTCACGCATTTCGAATCTGACGAAAGAGCTTTTCCATATAATCGATGTATTCGCTTACGGCGATGTTCACCTTGCGTTATACACGGATAACGCATAGTATAAATCCTCAGTATTTATCTAGATCACAGTAAACTATGAAGCTCGATTTGATTTGTTCATTGCACCTTTAAATAATCTCATCAATTACCAGGAAACCTTAATGCTGCAGATCCTCGCGACGTGCCGGGTCTTAATAATAGTTAATGTAAACACGGTTGCAGTCTCTAGAAGGATCGCGTCAAATAACAGAAATTTATCTAAAATATCATTCTCCAATGTCTAGGGATATATGCATCTATAGCACAAATTCCTTCTGCATACAAATCTTAAGTATCGAATGAAAATCAACCTTATCAGAATACAAAGTCTTCACATCAACACTAACGATTTTAATTAATTTTCATCATTTCTGTGGACCTATGAGGATCACAAATTGTCAAATACGATGTAAACGCTATTGCTTTGTGCATCGCTGTCTTCCTGAATATAAATAAATAATGAACTGTCAAATTGTTGACAGTAGCACAAAGCTCGTCGAAACAGTATCATTAATGCGAAGATAATCAATTCTCCGGCAATATGTGTAGCTCGTGCAACCAACATAGACATAGTGAAAGTGTTAGGGGGTTTTCAATAACATGTGAATTATCATTAACAATATGAAAATAACCTTTTGACTTACCAGATAGGCTGAAAGGAGATCCGAAAACAGCTGAGAGATCTCGTAGCCATGCTAGTCCTTATTCCACCGTTCCTTCGTTCATGCGTACGATCGATTTTCAACGTCATGTTATGCATGCATTCAAAAATGAAATATACGAGAACTATAAATAAGAATTTCATTATTTCTACCTATATCATTTACAAGATTCTCCTTTTAATTCTTTATGTAAGCCTTCATTCATCTTCTTCATTTCTTTTATCTATATTGATTAAAAAAAATAGATTACTTAAACTTTTTGGAATTTTTAAAAGTCGGGGAATTTTTAATGAATTCAGAATTATATTTAGTATTCTCAATAATTTTACTGATAAAACATTTACTTTCATCAAATATTCAGTTTCAAGGGATTGATTTCAACATTTTAAAAAATTTTTCAAGCGTTGACTCATAATCTTTGCAGGCAGAACTTAGTTTCATATTTGAATAGTAAAATTCAATTGATTTAGATTCAGCAAATCTCGATTCATTATACAATAACAATTAAAACTTACATTAAGGATCCTAGAAATACTATAATTATATTTACAGGTGAATGAATGTACACGATTGATAGTCCAGTAGGCTATAATTTCATATAATAAACGAATTTTTCCAGTACTTGTTATATGTAGTCGGGCCCGTAGAAGTAACTAAAGTACTTATTGCTATTGTTATCCTTAAATAACAATTTATTTATATTAGATATTACATATTCATTTAACTGTTGAAGTAAGTTATGCTTATACATCGTGGATCTCTATTTATACTTGTATAAACTATAATAAATGCATAAATGTGTTACAAATTAAAGCCCAGCTGCCTTCTTGAAACGATTATTTATATCGTTCCAATTCGCGACGTCAAATATCGCCTTAACGTAATCCGGCCTTACATTTTTGTACTGAAGATAATAAGCATGTTCCCAAACATCGATACCAAATAGCGGCACAAGCCCAGTTGTAGCTTGTAGAGGATCTTGATTCGCACATGTAGCAATCTCTAGTCTCTTATCTTTGGCATTGTAGCCAAGCCAACCCCAGCCCGAGCCTTGAACAGCTACAGTAGTCTCCGAAAGTCGTTTCTTCAGTTCTTCTAAGCCAGAAAAGTCTTTCTCGATTTGCTTGAGTAAGGCGGCTGGATAAGAAGTATCAAAAATATATAACTGTATTGATGTAAATTGTAAAATAAATAAAAGCTCAAGATTTTACTGATTCCTTTTTTACCATCGGGTTGTCCGCCGTTTGGTGATAAATTGTTCCAGAAAATTGAATGATTCAGATGTCCACCTCCGTTGAATTTAATTGCAGGAGCCAAGGCGATTTGAGCATTAACATCACCCTTACTAACAGCTTCCTTCAGTTTTTCTTCAGCAATATTCAAGTTGTTTACGTAAGTTGCGTGATGTTTGCTGTGGTGAATTTGCATTATTTCTGCAGAGATTATTGGTTCCAATGCCTTGTATTCGTAGGGCAGCTCGGGTAGAGTATGCTTTTGTCTTGCGACGACATTCTTGGTACTTCTGGAAAATATGTAACATAGAACATCGCTGTTTAACATTTTGGATGGAGTTGTTCAGTGATTGAAATCAAATTTAATCATTCATAATCAATAATAATCTCGACATTGTCGTCGATTAATGTTCGGAGCCATTTTAAGGTTAACAATTATATAATATGCGTCATAAAGTATTAGCGGATGATTGAAATAGGTGAAAACTTACAGGGATCCGGAAACGAAAACTCGTCTTAATACGAACATGATTGATTTGAAAGTGTCAAACTATCGTTTGTCAGAAAATAACCGGCGACAACTATCGCAACAATCTGTCTATGTCTTGCCCTTGGTCAGGATTCTCAAGAATGTACCGAAATCACCTTGGACACGGAACGGTGGAATTATTTCGCATTGCTTGTTTGAATGCGATAATTCTCAAACATCAACGCTCATTTATAATAAATCATAATATTATTATTACTATATCAAGACTTTAGAAGTAAAGAATAATCGGGACATTTGAATCAACGTTTAGTTTCAATATTACTGTATCACATTATCCTCATTTTATGCTGCAATTACTTATTACACATAAATAAAATTTTCATGGCATTATTATGTTACGAATATTGAACACAATTACCTGCTAGCGCGCCTTTTATTATAATAATTATAAAAAACATCTTGATTGTTTATTCAATTGCCAGCTTAGTATGAAAAATTCAAATAAAAACAATGTTTTATTCTATGTATATATTATTTTATGTTTGTATATATCTCAGCTTTTTTTATAATTATTATGTTACCCCATCATATTGTTAAATATATTTTATAAATTACGGAAGTATAATATTGGTCGGATAAGTATTTTCTGAAACGTATTATGTACTGCGGAATAAACTATAAATCTGTACACACACATATGGCAGTAGAAAAAACGTAAACACTGATACAGCAATGACTGTTGAGATTATATCAATTCGTTCAAACGACCTCAACAGCAGTAGTAGCAATACAATGGACAACGCAGGATCTGTGTCTATTTCAACTTACAAATCATCTCAACGGAAATTTTTCCAATGGGCAGTGAAATGGTTCTATACTGATCAGACGGAAGATGTAAGTAATATGCCTATATTATAAAAAAACATTACATATATTATATTACAAAACGTAAGATTTCTTCATTTATTTTTTTACTCATAATTTGAAAGCGTGAAATTTATGTACATCGTATATGATGTACAATAATTTTCAGATTACTATTAAACCTGATGCCTCTGAGCTAGCATGTCTTCTACAAATAATGGGATTTCAATTACGCGAATTTGAAAAGCACGAAGATAATAATGGCCCACACAGAGCGAAAATCGGTAGTCTTAAAGTTATTATAGAATGTGGCTCATCGAAGATGAGAGCAGTGATGGAGTTGGATAATATTACATGTCAATGCCCAAACCCGGATGACGCCAAGGATGCCTCATTCTGGAGTGTGAGCGGTACTGGTCCTTTGGGAAGCATGGTAATATTGCAAACATCGAATTTTACTGTAGATTAGATCTGAGAAAACGAAAATTGATTAGTGAATCTCATTCTTAGAGATTTTAGATTGATTTGGATTGAAGAGCTATAATGAAAATTGTTTCTAATTATTGTTTAAATTCGATTAAATCTTATTTGTTTCAAATTGAGATTTACCAATCGATTTTCGTTCAGTGAGAAGAATGTGATGAAAATTGAATTGAAATTCAGTTTTGGGTAATATTTAAATTTTTGGACCTCTATAGGAGAACATGAACAAAGTAGTAGAAACTGGGAGTAATCTGTTGCCCTCAATATCCAAAGGAGATGCAAATGTAGTTCGCGACGTGACCCAGCATCTATTAAAGGTGATAAAAAACGTCCCTGATGTAAATCAAAACACAGATTCAAATTTGAATTTGGATTCTATTGACGCTCTGAAAATTCCTTCCAACACTGACGCTAGTCTTACACCGCTCACCCGACGGCATACTCAACCTGATTTTAAAAACGGGAGATACCGATCTTTAGATACACTGATACAAAATGATGAAACAAGAAATGACAAGACTAATTCATCCCACTTGCCACCTGAAGATCTCCCTATGCCGAGGAACCGTTCATCCAGTGATTCAAAGCGCAAACCACAGGTAAGGAAATGGAAAACAAAATATAAAGAACAATGGGAATTAGCATGATGTCATAACTTTTTTTAATATGACATTTTTTTTGAACTTATACATATGTGTATAGACTGAATGATACTGTATTGTCGTTTTTTTCAAATATAATATTGCTTACATTTCAGAAATCATCCTGGAATAAACTAAGTGTAAAGGAAGAAATAGAGACTGTTGCTTCAACTTCATTTCCTACGCGTCTTCAGCGTCAAAAAACTTTTGACATGGATATTGAAACCTTGTCCGTTGAAGAAGAGCCTCACCCATCTTCACCAAGAATATCAAGCTCGCCAGTGCCGGTTCCTCAGCTCTGTACATCATTGCGGCATATTTCGTTGCAGAGTGATGGGCAAGATGGTTCTCTGGTGGAAATGTTGTTCAAAGCAAAAACCAATCTTGAACTTGCTTTAAAAATGTTGATGAATAGTCCGCAAGCTTCAAACATAAACTCTGAAGGTATATTTGCAACTGGATTGTTGTTTTGTGGATTTAATAATTTTCTTATGCATGTTAATATGGTTTATTTTTATTTTAAAGAGCTCTTTCTGAAGCCAGCACCACCAAGAAATACTTCATCCTTTAGAATTAGCCCTGGGAATAATTCAAGACCAGAATCAAGTTGTTCTTTACCCGTTAATCCTGTAAACAGAAATTCAGGTCTGCAAAAATTATCATCACGAAGAAGCGTTGCGGCATCTTTCAGGAAGAATTCTGATGGATTAAAATCACCTGCGGATAAACAGTCTACACCGACTAATAGAAGCTTGTTACAAAGAAGAAGCATGGGAAGCCGTTTGACTGCGCCAAAGTCATTGGGATTAAAAATTGATACTCCTAGACCTGGAACAAGTGTGAATTTAGCTAATTCCTCCATGTCAAGAATAACACTTTCAGCAAAACGAAGGGTATCACCAGATCCAAAGAATAGTCCATCTCAAATCCATAAGTCTAATACTTCTTTGAATACGTCAATTTCGCAGAAAAATTCTATAGGCTGTAATAATAAGTTGCAATCAAATATTGGTACGCTAAAAAATATGCCTGCAGGAGGGATTGCTGCAAACAAATTTGGATTTACAAAGAAAAAAGTTTAGATGTATTTTATCGTGAATTAGTATAAAATGATTTATTATTTTTTAATTAATTGATATTAAAGTGGCTAATTGCCATTTATTCTCTTGCCAACTTAATTCTACGTTTTTTATAATTTTCATTAATGATTGATTAGTGATATTTTTTTAATCGTTTGGCTATATGTATGAGTCCATTATTTTATGTATGAATTTTGTGAATATTTTTTTCAAATCGTTCTATGCTTTCTCTATCAAACATATTCCATCATATCTTATATTTTCTACGTACGAAGAGTGAATCTGAATTCTGTAAGAATGGAATATTTGCTGGTCAATGTATATTGTTCTCCTATATTTAGTTTGTTTTGGACTTGAATAAACAATTTTATCGCATACAATTGGTTTCATTATTTTTCTACTATAATCATCGTCAATAATAACTGATATCAATAATGAAAATAGTATTCGATGAAGTTTGATTTTGGTATGTATTTTGTTAAATTCATATTCTAAGCGGTGTTTTTAATTAAGGACATAGCCGCTGAATAACGATGGCAGCACAATTCAGTGCATAAATAAATTTATTTCCTTTTCATGTATTACATGTGCAGTATGCTCGGTAATTTGCGAACAATTTTGTATTTTTCGCTTTCAATTTTTTTCCAAAATAATCTTAATACCGATTAAATTGCCTTTAATACTGCGGTCTATATACGACATTTTTTCGACCGGTAAAATCATCTTATACCGACTCGAAAACACATTGATACATCAAAGTGTACGCATCCCATCACACACAGAGATCTGTGATCCGTCCTTCCGTATACATATTTCGTTGGGCGGCAGTGAATTCTAGCATCAATAAGTTAGCGAATTATTCGAGATTTAATATTAGATACATGTCGTTTTATTTTACGAGGATATAATACGCGTTTCTATAATATTCATGCGTGTAGTGAGTCCCGATGCCCTCTCTACTTGAATAGCCATTCTTATCCGCTAGCGTATCGAGCGGTCGTTTCAGCTTCAGTTTCTCATGGCGCTGTGGCCCAAACGCAGTTGTATGAAGTTTGTTAAAATCGCCGAATGATAAATAGTAGAAAATCATGTCAGTCTTGTGGGTGTAACAGTTGAAGTGGTCAACGTTTATCGTGTGTTAAAATATCGGATCTAATTATCGACGTCAAGGTGTGTTCGAAACTTCCTTAAATTATCATTTATAGAAGAGAAAGAAAAAAAAAATCAAAGATACTAAGAGCTTGTGAAAACTTATACCTAGAAAGGGAGAGCCAATACCGTTTAGAAATTATCATTATATCTCTTACCGATAATGAACTTCAAGAATTTGATAACTACTAGCAAATTTATGCCGCATGCCACTCAACAGTGACGCAATTTACGATCCTAAATTAACATCTACCGAAGAATAACGGTCTTTAAATGACGCCCCATTCGGTCCGACATATTGGGAATAATGGCGTCTTCTCTACTTGTCTATCCGATCTGTTTTTTTCAACCTCTTAAATATTCACCTCATATTATTCAATTTCCACCAAAATGTACTCTGTTCAATTACTCCATACTTTCACACAGGTTTTATCAGTTTCTTTAAAATCATTTCACTTTTCTCTCATTTAACTTATTGATAACTTCTCCTCCATAACAAACATACAGTACATACTCATTCGCAATCAAATTCGTTGCGTTTTTATTTCACCAGTCAGGCAAGAGCAATAATTATTCTTTTTAAACGAATCATAGCCGTAAAGAACTCTGACTACATTTGTCTACATAATATGCTAATAGCTAATAATTTCTGTTTCCATGTCACTGAAATTGTCGATCCAAGTCTAACATTCTAATAATAACCAAAAAACAAAAAAAAGTCAATGATTTGCATATTTTAACAAAAAATTGATCAAACTTTACATGTTTATGTCTCAGGCAGATGTTTATCGTCAAAGGAAATTAGCCAATCCTAGGAAAGCGGGAACAGAAAACACTCTGCTGAATAGATCGTTGTCAAAGATCTTTGAACGAGTTGAAGAAGAAGCTATCTTGTATATTTACATTTGAAAATGGCAGAGGAAAGTATCGAAGTTAAATCGGCAGGGCCGTCTTCACCCCGCAGTCCACAAAGCAATGGTGGCGGTAAGCCAAGCAGTCCGCCGCCGCCGCCGCTACCCCAGCCATCTGTGACTCGTCAACCACGCAGAGTTAAATTAACGGATCAACAATTGGAGAGCTTTACAAGGGACGAGTTGGCGTTGAAGTGGCGCGAACAGGACTTGTATGTGGAATGTCTAGAGGCACAAACCGCAGCCCAGGAAGGTACTGAGATCACATGAGTGAGCCCAACCCTCACTCTCCAAAAATTTCTTCTTAAATGAATTTGTCAAAGCAAAAACTGAAGTCTCTTCAAAAAATGAAAAGAGAAAAATATAAAAATAAAAACAAAGAAAGAGAAAGCGAGAGAGAGAAAGAAACAGAGAGACAAGACTTTTTTAGAGACACTAAGCGTAGGAGGAGAATCTCCATTTCCCTGCGAGTGTCTAGTCGGCTAAGCTAATTAAGTTAATAGTGTTTAAGGTACCTAATTTAGTTGTAATTGTTAGATTAGTTTAGATTTAAGTAGATAACGGTGGCCGAATCAATATTGCTATGAGGCAATAATGAGATATAAAACAAAGCTAGTAAATGTTAGATCAAAAAAATTCGTTTTATGTTTGAAAAGAAGTTCCTTGAAAGCGCAGATACCTAATTGAGTGTTTAAAGGGTAAAAGAAAGATTTTAGTTCAGTGGAAAGAAAGCTGTGTCTTTTTGTGTTCAATTTACAGCCTGAAGGAAATCGCGGTGTTCCCTTTGTCCCACCTGAAATCGTGTGAGATTATAAAAAAAAAAATTACTACCTTTTTTTTTTATTCAAACATCCTTTGTTCTTTCAAAATTGTGTTAAATTTTATAAATCACCAGTGATTCGTGTATCATAATATCAGACGATCGTCGATACTTTGTGATTAAATTTTTCGTGAATCGAATGATGAAAGCCACTTAAAAAGAGAAAAAAAAAGAAAAAAAACAACATAAGAGAAAAAAAAAATTTTAAGAGTTTTACTAAATTTTCTGCGTCACAATTACGAGTGCCAGTGCGGTGTTCTAATTATTATTTTTTTTTTTTTTATATTTCCTTTTCTGGTTTACTTTTTTTTTTTAATGTTATCTTCTTCCATACATTTTGGTCACGATAGATAAATAATTGTGCAACATTGTAAAAGATTGTGCGTGGTGTTAATGGGAATTCCTGAATTGACGATATCCTATCGCTTTGATCATCGCCAAGAAGCTAGCCAGCTCTAAAAAGGTCCGCAAACGAAACTTCGTCAACTTCGGTGTTCGGTGTTCAAGAAGTAGAAATCCTCGCCAACAATCTACCACTTATCTTCAATGTGGTTTTAAAGAGCAAAGGAGAAAGTCTAACAACAATGCATCCCAGCCCCAAATTCCAAACTTTTTGCCAACTTCCAACTTAATCTCATACCTACAACTAATCCTTAAATAAATATTCTCCTACTCACCGATCCTAAATGCTCAATATTCTTTCTGCAAATTGGAACATGTTAATCGCATCATTTGGCACAAGTTCACCGGACAGTGAGCCAACTTTCCTAATATCGTGGGAAAAAGATAACATCAGAACAGAAAGTCGTCTTGGTGGCACAGAAGCACAGAACTCGTCATTGGCAACGGTCAACAACTTCATGATCAAAGTATGCGTCAATTAAGGATGTCAGTTGTCAGGCAGTCAATGTCAATATCAATGAACGTCCTTTATGTCTGCACATAGGACATAATAGTAGATTCACTATGTCCAACCCACCATCTCCCGAAATGATGATCGATCAAATTCTATGATTCACACTTGCAGTGTCTCCTTCGACACTGTAGCATCCAAGCGAACCAGTATAATAGCACTTATGTTTTAATACTCATTGTTTTGTCAGATGCTGTTAACCTTCTGTGTGACTCATGAGTTTTATTGAACAATAAAATTTATTCGAGAAGGTGAAGATAGTGCCTCTAGATTTTTTTTACTTGGTCATCTGGAATCTGAAAATTGTTCCCAACCCCACGGAAATATCTGTGTGACTATCTGTTATACTGCTCTCAACTATTTTTATATAGATCATAAATTGGGTGCTGATTATACAAAAAAAAAATATTTCGAATTTGATTATCCTACCTTTATGCTATCGTAGAAAATATGGTGACAATAATTGTGTATACTAATTGGTACGTAAACCTGTGGTTGAATGTATTATCAATAATTGACAACAAGTTTTGTCTATCATTTGATTATCAGTTTGTTTTAGTTAATCTTTTTTTTTTATTACTACCCATTGTTGGATAGGTCAAATACACATAATATATGTAAAACTTGAGAGGCACAGAGAAGGGGACCAGTTTTTTAATTGAGCGTAGGAGACTTATCAATTGCCCTGTTATAGGTGAACTTGCTTCACTGAGAGATTCAGAAGATAAGTACAGACAACAGTACGCAGAAGCATCACACAGAGAGAAGATTTTGGTGAGGAGGCTTGCCTCCAAAGAACAGGAATTGCAAGAATATGTTGTACGTACACGTATTCTTTCCTGCCAATATGCTATACAACAATGCTGCATTTATATTATCTAGATTTTTGCGATGTCAAAATATGACTTATCAATTGTTTATCGGCAAATCGAATTCTCATAGCCGAATTTCAACAAGTTTTTCCTTGAACAACAATCAAATTCACATCACAACTAGAGTACAATTAAATATTTTTACTTATCTACACAGAGAAATAGGGGTGAGTACTGTAAGTTACAAAATAGAGCTGATATATGTGTTTTAAATTTTACTCTGTCATTTTTTTACTAAATTGTTGAAATGGTGAGCATTTTATTCTCCCTTTTTATTTTACTCGATCCAACAGTTCATATAATATAGTTTCTTCACCTGATATTCCTTGCGCTTAAATTTTATATTTATAATATGTCATTTGCAATAACTTTAAAGTAATAATTTTATTTTATTTGTTATGTTATAGAATCAGATATCTGAAATGAAAGCTACTCAAGCACCATCTGCAGCAGCATTGAAATCTGCTTTACTAGACCCTGCAGTAAACATACTCATTCAAAGACTACGTCAAGAGCTGATCACAACAAAAGCCAAACTTGAAGATACGCAGAATGAGCTTAGCGCATGGAAATTCACTCCCGACAGGTGAATAAATACTTTCTTCTTAGCTATCAAAAAGTTTAGGCTTATTTTCTCAATTATTAATTAGTATTAGTATATGTATGAGCTGACTAAACCCTTACAAGATCCTGATTTTGAAAAATTGATGAATAGAGATTTGTAAGCATCAAATGAACGCCGAAATTATGTTTATAGCAACACAGGCAAACGATTAATGGCAAAATGTAGACTCCTATATCAAGAAAATGAAGAACTGGGGCGGATGATTGCAAGTGGACGAATTGCCAAGCTGGAAGGAGAACTGGCATTGCAAAAGAGCTTCAGTGAGGAGGTCAAAAAGTCGCAATCTGGTAACTATCAGTGAATAATTCAATCCTCAAATGAGCTATAAAATAGAATAATTCCGTTAAAAATGAGGGTGAATTCTTCCTTACAGAGCTAGACGAATTTCTACAAGATTTGGACGAAGACGTCGAAGGCATGCAGAGTACTATTTACTTCCTTCAGCAAGAACTTCGTAAGGCACGTGAATCGGTGACGTTACTTCAGCAAGAAAACGTCTCTCTCAAATCTAGTTCGGGTGAAAGCAACATGACGAATGGCTTGTCCCCTCATACTCCACTAATAAAGAAAGAAGAGATAGACGAAGGCAGTATGGCTGCACATGATGTAAAACCGGTGAAAACAGAAGACAGTGACGTGTGCAAAGGTGCTAGGACTCCACCGTTACCACCTGAGGGTTCGCCTCATAGTGACAGAGAAAGTGTTGAAAGGACGGAAAGGACAGAACATAGGCCTAGTCAATCGGATCTACAAATTGATGAAAGTTCCAGTGATTCGGCAGCTCTCATAATAAAAGTTGAGAACGAGGAGTTAAGTGACAGGGAAGAAGAGGAGCAGGATAATCGGAATAGCAAAAGGACATTGAGGACTAAAACTAATAACAAAGGTAGTGGTAAGTCGAACGGGGAAGAGGTGACAACAAGGACAACTAGGGGTAGGGATAGAGCTAAGAGGGAAAAAAGTGGGGCAGGCAGTGATGATGAGAGGACTCACAAGAAAAAACGAAGAGAGAGTGTTCTTTCCCTTGACTATAATGAGGCTGACGATGATGCGTTGGTGCTAACGAATGGTGAGACGCTTCAGAGTGATCCTGAATGAACAATTGTTGTTGATCAAAATATTGAAAGTTAAAAATGTAAGTTTTAGGTTGCGCACGATTCTTGTATCGGGATTTCTGGCTGACTGGTGCTGACCTAGTAGTTCACGTTTTAGATATATTTTTACCCTCGAAATTGAGCTACTTTATAATTTGCTGATAGCTTGTGGCAAGGATCGTATGCTGCCGTGACAAAACAGAAACTATAATAGATGGCATTAATTTTATTACAAGCAATACGTGCGTATATAGTTATCTATCAATATTATAAACTGTATAATCTGTGTGTTTGAAACATGTTTTGCGGCATTCTGATGGGCTTTTTTTTTAATTGTATTCTTGACTTTCCTCCTTATTGAGCGCGCGTGGCATAAAAACTATTTTTCATAAATTTTTTTTTGTTTTGTCTCTCTTGCACACGTCTAATATCATTTTCTTTTGGACTTGAATATATTGTATACATACATATAGTTAATTAAGAGCCTGATGTCATCTATTAATAGTAATTTTTGAAGCATGGGTTTTCAGATACCAGTTAACAGATATCTTCAACTGATGTATAATGTAGGTATAAATAATATAATTATATACATATATACATTACAAAAAACATTTTATATATATATATATATATATATATATATATATATATATATATATATATATATATATATATATATATATATATATATATATATATATATATATATATATATATATATATATATATATATATATATATATATATATATATATATATATTTATGGCATATGCGAAGTTATACGGAATATTATGAATCATGAAAATGTACTCTTGATTATCATGTATTATAAGATTGGGGTTTATAATTAATTTTTGAGTACATGCCTATAACTGATAAGAAGTTTGAAGTATACTATAAGTGACTAATCAAGGTGTGGAACGTGTTATTGCATATAGTTGCACATCACAAACAGTAGTAATTTTCAAATTTGTAATATTTTCTTTATCCCCCCCCCCCCCCCCCCCCCCCCCCCCCCCCCCGACTAAAATGGTTGTACAAAGCGTTTTCATTGCTATTTTATAATATTATTATTATCTGCATATTAATCGATTGTTTTATATTATTCTTTCTCCCCCGACCCGTTGTCCAGAAATTTTTACTTTTACCATAATAGTTTTGCCTATTGTGAAATATATATTTTCAAAAATTTAACATGTCTTATTATTCACATTTTTTTCTTTTATCGTCCTAATGTTTGACGTTATATATGTATTTTCAAAAATTTGGCAATCGTCGAATATTGCAACGGGATTAATCTTAAGAGATAATATTAAAGAAATAAATCTCTACGCTAGTAGTATTTGGCGATTTATAACTTTTGCTATACGTTGCAGCCGGCGATCGCTAGGTGGCGTAAGAAACTAATAACCTCCAAAATCAGCAACACTGGTGTTTTCATAAAGGAAACATCTTCATGGAAATTGTTTCTAGTATTTTGATACCGTTTAGCCATTATCTGTGGCATTCTACAAACATTCGGATAAGTTTAACTCGTAAGTTATAATAACTTAATTCTTTGTGTACTCTTCTTTTGACTGCAATCATAACAATTTCTATAAGGAATTCATGCGTAAATTCATAGCTGTCATCAGTTTTGCAAACACAAAACAATTATTCAACTCTGGTAGCGATAAAATGATTTTGAATTCACGCGTTAGAAAACATTTTATCACTGTTTATTGCTAACATGAAATATTATTTAAAACTGTTATTTAAACTAACAATATCCTGAAGTATTTGAATATTTGGAATAATGAAAGTGACAGTTTATTTAGTGTAGGCATGTGAAATGATAGTCACTGGTCAATTATCTCGATTATTATTTATTTATACTTGATTAAAAATGACATTTGCAACATTGATTACAGTAGATTACACAGGTAATTAATACAGTTTATTAATCTACGCCGTCCACTTTAAGCACCTAGTGTCCAAATGAGTTCCTAAACATTTAATGCAACAATATCTTGCACCACAAGGAATGCAAGTATAGTTACTAGGGAATCCACAGACAGCACAAAAGTTTCTGTCTGGAAATTGAGAAGGCTGCGATTGAGCTGAAGTATAATTTGGTGATGATGGATTGTAATTATGATCCTCTTCCACCAACTGAGAAAACGTTTTGCGAAACCTTTGTTTATAGTACTCTGCTGATTTCGTTTTCTTCTTTCTTCCCACTCCTCTACTGTCCAGTGTTTCTTGAAATTTTGGTACTTTTTTGCTCATTACTGAAAGGAGAAATCGAAAAATGACAAAAATGAAATATATTCATTTGAATATCTAGTAACCACAGCTATTAATCATTGAATGGTACTTCATTTTTTTAAATTAAGTTACAAGATTCGTTTCTGATGGCAATAATTTTACAATTTTTGATTTCGACACGGAATACATCGCCAAGAGAAGTAAGAAAGTGCGAAAAAGCAAGTTTGGATATAACCCAATAGCAAGATATCTTGTACCTAAATCCGCATGTGGATCATCATGAAAATTGTCTTGTTCAAGGGCTTCCAAGGCCTTCCTTTGCCTTCGTTTTCTTGCAGCATCATCCAATACTCTTTTCTGATTAGCATCTTTTATTCTGCCTGATTCTCGTGCAGCCATTTTTTATCCTTAAAAGTCTTCTTTTTTTTTGTAACTTTAATGAGTTTCGTTTTCTACAATCCTTTGTCTGCTAGAGGGAATGAGATTTGATCCATAAGATCATCAACTTTTGTATGTAATATTTCTAAAATATCAGCAGAAATGAATAAGTGACGTTCGTCGAGATCTTGAATGATAAATTTCCGTCCCAATGCAAATGTTTCGTCTAGGTGTAGCAGAAACTGTTTCATAGCCGCATCGCTGTTGAAATGGGAAAACAAAGAGCTTATGTTTCATATCTTTTTTAATCTAGGGAACAAAATGTCGAAACGTAAAGGCGTTTCTGCCGATGAGAAAAGGATTAGAATGCTACAATTGTTTCATGAGAAGAAAGAATTCTTCCAGCTTAAAGAATTAGAGAAAATTGCGCCTCAAGAGAAAGGTATCGTCGCTCAATCTGTTAAGGATGTTGTGCAGGCATTGGTTGACGACGGACTGGTTGATACTGACAAAATTGGAACATCGATTTATTTCTGGGCATTTCCTGGGTAAAATATCTGTACACAAAGATGCGAATGAGAATGATTTTTTTTAGTAGCCAACGATTAGACATTATGTTAGAATTTAATTGACAAACTGGGCTTATTTATTTTTTAGAAAGAACATTAAAGCAACTGAGAAAAATATTGAGGATGTAAATAAACAGATTTTTGATGCTGAAATGAAAATTGCAAGAATCAAAGAGGAAATTTTAAAAGAAAAAGTAACTAATATTAAGAATAATGAAATGAAAATAGAATTCTTCAACTGGTATGGTGATAAAAAATTGTCTTTTATATAGATCGAGAAAGAGGATACGATAGAAAGACAAAAAATATTGCAGGATATAGCCAAACTACAACGAAAGGAAACTGAACTGCAACAACAAGTGGCAAAGCATAGCGAAAATGACCCTGAAGTTATTGCTAAATTGAGTGAAAAGGCCGAGGTAAATTCTTCTGAAAGAATAGTTGTTGGATACGTATATTATGAATTATAAGGGGTAAACTTACAATGCTGCAATCGTTATTGAATAATTGTTCAATTTATAGCAGTTTATTATTTTACAGAAATATAAAAACGGGACCAACATATGGACAGATAACATATTTGCAATTCAGAGCTGGTGTAAAAAAAAATTTGACATATCTGAGGCAGATCTGAATAAACAATTTAATATTTCAGATGATTTGGATTATGTAGAATAGGGTTATGTTGACAGTTTTGCTAAAATAAAGAGAAAAGAATACATCGAAATCCATGAGTTTGTCTATTAATATTATTACATGTCTATTACATACCATTCAACTAAAATTCCTTTCATAACATTCACCATTGTTTGTTTTTATTACTTATCAATCTCATTTAATTTTACTGTAAACATGAAGTGGTTCCATGCAAACAGGCATGCAAACATTCCAGCAGTCACTGCGACGCCGATACACGACCACGTACGCAACGAGATGTTGAATGGTATCGCCATCCATTAGAGAACTTAAGAACTACGGGACTGAACTGCAGGATTGCATACCTACCTGTAACGTTGAGTTTAGAGCTTCTACACTAAACGCCTGTAATAAATAACCTGTACAGCTGATTTCATATTTCCGATAATGAAATAAACAATAAACGATTATTAATGATAGTTCTACCTCGCGGTTATACTAGTGTCATACGGGCGGAAGTCTACTAAAATCTCTCGTTGACTATAGATCGCTTATCTAGAACCATATCTTAATTATTTGTATGTACCCATGAACGGTGTGATAACCAATACAACGAACCAAAGCGTTTATGATTGGACCTGAGAATACTTTAAAAAGATCAAAGTCCAAAGTTCGTTCGGTATTAGCGGCATTAGCGTATTCACCGTAGGTGGCATAGCAGGGAGTTGCCGATATTTATTTCATACTTTAATTATTCCGATCACTCGGTATTTTTCTCCTTGTGATATTTCTATAATTACATTACTGCCTGTTACTCGTTATAATATCTTCTGTAATTCTGTTAATCAAGTATACCTACATTAAAAACGTAAAAATGATTTTACCATTCACAATCGTAAGAAGAGGACTAGCCACTTCTGGTTCTCTCAATAATGTTATTAAACACGTTACCGTCGTGGGAGGTGGCCTTATGGGTTCGGGAATTGCTCAGGTACAGTCCCGAAAACAAAAAAAAAATTAATATCAATTTAATTAATCACTTTTTTTTATCGCAATTGCAACAAATAACTCTTTATTGAGTGTTTACACTTTTATATAACTGCCTTAAATAGGAACATGATTTAATTAAACTATTATTTATATCACAGTAATTGTAGCTTGTATTTTTTTATTTTTTTTTGCAAATCACGTTTTGCCACTTCGCCATTATTTAATTTCATAAACTAAACATCTTCCAAATCAGCACATATAATGTTCCATCTCGCTGTTTGTGTGTAATAATTCAATCTTCAGATTTGTCTCTGTATCTTTCTAATGTTCTGCTGCATTATTCGAAATTTACAGGTTTCCGCTCACGCAGGCCAGCGAGTTACGCTAGTCGATTTGAATGCTGATGTGTTGAAGAAAGCACAAGATAGTATTCAAAAAAATTTGGCTCGTGTGGCCAAAAAATTGCATAAAGTAAGTTAGAATTTGGAGTGCAATAACTACATGATGTGTTATGCTCGTCTTTTGGAATATAAGCTAGCTTTAAAATCCATCAAAGACTCTAGGATTTTATGAAAACGTTATTTCTACAGGACAACCCTGCTGAGGGTGAGAAATTGGTCAAGACTGCATTTGCTAACATAGAAGTAAGCACGGATCTTCAAGCAGCTGTTCAGAGTACAGATCTTGTAATTGAGGCAATTGTTGAAAATCTTGAAGTAAAGCATAAGCTTTTTGCCAGCATAGATGATGTGAGTTTGAAATTCATTTAAAATTACTTTATGTAACAATATTGTCGCCTAATCACTTTGATAATATTTATCAATTCATGCACTGTTGCGTAATCCCCTCAGTACTGACTTTAACATTACTTTCTACAGTCCTACAAGTCATTTGTGATTTTAGATAGCCAAGGTACAATCAAAGTTTTGATTGCCTGGCTAGTAAAATCCTCAAACGCTTTAGGGTCAAGCTTACTCAATGGAAAATCTTGACGTTTTGGATTTCTATATTAGTTGTGATTAAATCTTTCTTTTCTATGTGTTCCTAGAATCTACTACCTGAACGCTATGAGCCAGTGGCAAAGTTTTTCTGAATAAGAATTTTATTGATTGAAAATAAAATTATAAAATCGAATTGAAATTTAGATAGAAAATGATTATCATTCTGTGATTCTAACGATGATAGACATAATTTCAGGTAGCTCCAAAATCAACAATCTTTGCCAGCAACACGTCTTCACTGTCGATTGCAGAAATTGCATCAGTTACAAAACGAAAGGACAAGTTTGCAGGCCTTCACTTCTTTAACCCTGTGCCAGTAATGAAATTACTTGAGGTATAGTTCAAGATACAATATTTTGTCGTCCCTGAGTATTATCAACTCTTAATAATAAAACTAAATTTTTTGTCTTCAATTGTGCACAATGTGAGGTAGAAAATACTTCAGACTTTGAAAATTTGATAGCAGTTTAAGATAAAATCCCCACATTATTTGTCGCAACACATGAAATGAAAAAGAAAAAATAAAATAAGCCAATATTTGTAGGTGGTTCGTATTCCGGAGACATCAGATGAAACATATAATACTTTAATGGCCTGGGGAAAATCTATAGGAAAGACCTGTATCACCTGCAAAGATACTCCTGGATTTGTAGTCAACAGACTTCTGGTTCCCTACATAGCTGAAGCCATACGTCTTTTGGAGCGCGGTACGTTCCTCTGATCGACAAAAATTATAGATAGAAATTTTCACTTTGGAAACAGTAAAATTCAAGAGCTATGATTAAAATGATTTGTGTTTAATAGGAGATGCAACTGCGCGAGATATTGATACTGCAATGAAGCTGGGTGCGGGATATCCAATGGGGCCAATAGAACTTGCAGATTACGTTGGTCACGACACCACCAAGTTTATTATAGATGGTTAGTTAATATACTTAACACTGTTACCTTCTTATTCTGAAAGGCGAATTGATATAAAAAATATGTTTGATATTTCCTCATCTCACATGATGAATAAATCGTGTGTTATAATTTTGTAAAATTCTTTATGGTTCCAGGTTGGCACAAAAAATTTCCGGATAATGCAGCATTTACTCCTACCGAAACCATAAACAAGCTTGTTAAGGAAGGCAAGTTAGGCGTCAAATCGGGAGAAGGCTTCTATAAGTACAATAAATAAACAATGAATCGTAATTCATTGTTAATAAAAAAAAAAGTTGAAATAATCCGAGAGCGGTTAAAAAAGGTGTGAATTTTTTTCGTCCACAATTGTTAAAAAGAAAAACTTCATGAGGCGAGCTTCTCTACTGATTTTTCTATTAAAATCAGTAATTTTTTTCACATTAAAATTGTTTTCTATTAAAATATTTTCGTATATAGGGTATTTCATATCATCTCGACCAACATTTGACCCTGACAGTTTTTTTTTCCTCAAATTAATTCATGTAATAGTATAACTCAAAAAATTACCATCTTTTTTTTTTCTTTTTTTGAATTTGAAAGAAAACAAAAAATGTGAGGGTCAAACGTTGGTCGAGGTGATATGGAATATCCCATATACACGTGTAGAATATTGTTATTCTTATTGAACCAAATGCTTTTGCTCCCTCCGAATTATACATGTTTTATAGATTTACTATTGTATTCTATTTTTATAGAAGTAAAAATATATACAAACTTTAAAATCCAATTTATAATCATACTATTTTTATACTGTTATGAATTCAGAGAATTTATATACACGCGTCATGTATCTATGTATAATCAAAATAAATCAGCTACGATAAATTTTCAATTTATAAGATTATGTAATTCCAATAATGCCCATGCTTATGACAAATTAGATAAGTGGTTTTACCACGTATTTGAAAAGTAGCTTCCAGCTACAATCTACAAACGAATGAAGGAATATGATAAAAGAAATAATATTCTCTCAGTACCTATATTTAACATATTTTGTTTAACAACAAGATATGCCAATATGATGAAGGAAGTGCATATTTCTAAATAACATACCGAAGTAATAATTTCTGTAAACAAAGGGGAGCGATGCGTAAATATGTTTTTTACTTAGGTTTTTAAAAATCTGTAATTCATTAAACAGATACAAGATAAACGGCTTTTGACGTTCAACTTGTCTTAATACTTTGAGCTTAGTTGCAACGGTTTATAATTACTATTGTCAACTCAAGAATAATACATTCTAAGAAATCTTATCTCGGCTACGACTCGAGTAATATTCATTAACAAAATTCGGCTTATTGAGGGCCTGAATTGATTGATCACCAATCGATAAGTTGTAGTTAGCTAATTACGTCTTGCTCGCTATATACAACATTTCTTATCAATCGGCAAAACCGCGGACAAACCAGGTTTCTTAATCATTGTTCAATCAGCCAAAAATTGTGTAGTACACATAAATTAATTATCTTTTAAATCTTAAACATAATATACATGGGAATCAGAATTTGGGAAACATCGCTTTAATAATTGCATAAAGGTTTTATGGCATAGAGATGCACAGAGCAATACCCTTTTTACACGCGTTGTTAAAATAAACAAACACATTATCATTCATGCGCAGGATGCACGGTTGAATAATAAATTAGTATAGGCTCTATGATAGATCCTGCAATAACAGGTATTAGTCAAATTTGCCGCGTGTTTATATGTATATATATATATATATATATATATATATATATATATATATATATATATATATATATATATATATATATATATATATATATATATATATAATATATAGTATGTCGGTATGTGGTATATTCACGGGTATAAAAGCGACGACGTGAATCGCGAGGATCGTAAGTGGCAGGAAGGTCGTGTCGTGAGCCGTGACTTCCCACCATCAGTAGCCAGTCGCCGTGTGCCGGTGTTTCGAAAAACGTGTATGACGAAAGCACGACTATACAGAGTATATATGAGAGTATGATAGGTAGGGATATCGGATTCATTCCATGTTTGTTTGCTAAAGGGAGAGGGAAGACCGAAGAGGGAATCGGTCTGTGAGTTGAGAGCCTTAAAATGATCGGTATCACAATACTGAGGAATAGAATCCACGACAATTCACAATAACTCGTCACGTAGCTGCATCCTCAGTGATATATAAATGTCCGTTCGAACGATGTGAGTATAAATGTTTTATTTATAGTTTTACTTTACATCTTTTTTTAAACCCGCTATCGTTCATCAATATAATAAGACAGTCTCATTCCCTCCTGCGTTCGTGTTTATCTATCCGTTTACGTTAATTTCAACGTCTGAACGATTTATAATCGGCGGCGGCTTTGTCTGTTTTTCGCGCTCTTAGCTTAACTTGATTGACTCGCTCGTTTGTATACTTTTCGCGTTACGCATTGTTGTTCAGACTTCGTGACGTAAATCTTCGCAATGTATGTATACATACCTACCTATAAAATGTGCCTCGAAAATATTTTAAACGATCTATAGATTATTGTTTGCGCCCCTTTGACTAGAAATTGTGTTATTATCGTAATTAATTCATCATTATTATGATGATTATGATCGTGATTGTTATTATTAGTGCCTTTGATATTAATGAAGGGATTTATTACCCAATTATAAACCGTAGACATTCAATTTGTATATAATGTTTTAATATTCAATATCAGTATACAAGGTAAGGTGACGTGCCTGTTTTAAGCAATATACGTTAGTCATCTCTTAAACATAGCGCATCTATTTGAGATTTAGATTATATACGTTAGACATTCAACCTATTTCAAAATTACGGTCAGGAAAAAAATTTCACGCAAAACTTGTGTACATACTATATATACGTATATTGTGGTATATAGGATTAATGCCTGCGTGTATACCTATATTGTATACCTAAGTATACTCGTTAATCGAAAATATGAATCGTATACGTAGGTATACTAAATTGGTCACAGGAATAACAAATTAAACTCTCGTTACCTCATATTTATAATTGAAATTTAATCTTCTTATCTTGATGAATCTGTTAATTATTTCGATTACTATAATCCGATTTTATGATGATATCTATAGCAAATCGTAATGGTAAAGATGATCCGACTGCCGTGGCTATGTTGCTGTATACATACATACATATATATACATACATAGGTATATTCTAGCAAAAAACGACGATTATATATTATATCGGTAGACCAGATATCGTGGATATAGGTATACATTCGTATGTATACAACGCAGAATTTTTGGTTTGAGTAGTGCAATCATTTTTAATACAAAAATAAGTACGATCGTTGAGAAAATTTTTTTAAAAATGATCACTCATATGATTTAAATATCGATAAATTTTATTAGACACTTTTGTTAGCATAAAATTTAGAGTGTTTATTTTAGCTGGTCAAGGTTTTTTTTCTCATTTTTATAAATCTATTCGAAATAGTCTTATGGTATCATGAATTCCTGTACATACATCCGAGACCAAGTCCGGGACCGTAATGTCTCGGTACTGCACCAGTTCAAAGTGTACTAAATTAGATATCAATATTCAGAGTGATTGAAAAAAAGGCTCTACAGTACTACAGATTACAGTAGACAGATAATTTGTAAAATGCGATCATCTTGTTGATTAATGCGAATTTCTACGGCTATACTATGTATATGCATCGTGGAAATGTGACTCGAATAGATAGTATAATTAAAATAGCATGTGAAACCGCGGAATACAAATACCTATATACATATAGAAATAATTACCGCGAAATTTTGCGACACTATATTTTCCCGCGTTTCAAAAATGGGTAATTTTATCACGCTTTTTTCCCCATTACAAAACCGCATTTTATCGATAGATATGAATAGAAGAAAAAGGATGCGACTAAATAATAATATAATGAGTCAGATTTGAATCATACATAATTATGAGTGTATGAAAATATGCAAAGTATATGTATGTATACGTATACATTGTTATTATATGATAGTACGGACATACTGGGAAATTAAAACAACAAAAACAAAAAAAATTATGAATAATGATAATTTATATGCATGTAATGTTACTTTTCAACTGCACGGCGCGGCACCTGCATCGATGTAATTTGAAAAAATAACACTTCAGTATTTACATATAAAAGGCACAGCTTATGTATAACTGTTATAGAGCGAGAATATGTTAGCGATATTAAATTAACATGTGCTCATAAGTACATCATTCGCATTATTAATATAACCGATTACTATACAAATGAGCACGTTATAGTCATGTTCAGCAATAACTGTGCGCGGGCTCCATTATAATATACACTGATCACGTAATATATAGGTATATTGTTATTTTCCAGTAGATTATATTATCATTTAATCATTTTTCTTCTTATAGACATAATTTTTATACACGTTTTTTAACAAGTCTACGTCTAGTTATAAATTTCGATTTACCCAAAACTATATCAATTGTATGTTCGAAAAATTGGACTTCATTCAAATAAGTATATAACGTATTGTGTTTTATAGTAGTATATAAAGTATGGATAAGGTCACAGAATACAGCATAAAGTACATTGAATATTATTAGCTTTTTAATTTTTCTTATTTATATGTATACAGGTCAATGTTACATCCTAAAATATCACGTATCCGGTAAAGTTACAATGATAGTAATTATATTAGTTATATGCGCGAATAGTGCCTTCACGAATCACGTCTGATATAGGTATAAATATTTGCTCGGGCAGGGCCGTGTTATAGAGTTGCGGAATGTTCGGAATTATTTAATTTTTATTCGAGTTAATACGTATACGTTCTAATCAAACATCGTAATTACCTTTACAAATATAAAATAAACATCAATTAGCGTGGGATAAAATTACCCGCTTAGCGATGAAAATAAGCGTAGAATAATTGAATATGAATATATATCCTATAACAGACAATGTTTACTAAGCTGTTTACCTGCGATTAGCTGAATGACTCATAGTCAGTATTTCTGCTTATCCTTTTAACACAGACTACATGTGAGGAATTCTAATAACTTTGAATTTCTTATGAAAATGACGGGAAAAGGAAGTCGGCTAAATTAAACGGGCTAATTTTTCTAATACCCCAGGTCTCCGAGACAGCCCAGTTTCCCACGCGTAGCTTTAGCGTGAAACTTTTTACGGTCAGCAGTGTAACGCGTTTTTATTTCAGTGCTGTGTCCAACGACCATGAAAATCGTAGTTTCTGTATTCGCGGGCGACGATTGATCATCTTTCAAAGCGTTATCGTGTTACGCACGCGCCTTGTATTATATTATACGTAATACCGTCAATGGACGAAGTCATAACGATGTGGATGATTACAGACGAGTCTGTCAATTTCGACTGTATATGTATTTTTATAGTTGATATTCTGTCAAAACGAGTTATAGAGATTCGAGGTCGATATAACATGTAATACAAGTTACGCAACTATGCGATATAACTGTCTTTGCTTAAGACAATATAGGTATAAGATGCTTTGTATCAAAAAATGAGAAGTGCACGTGCTCGCCTACTCGAGCACCTGCAGATTAACGTGATGCTCATTATACTACGTTTAACGAACATAGCGATGTATACGCATGATTATTATTACAAGGTACTTAGTAGTATCTAGCAGACGGTACCGAATTTAAATAATTGCCACGAAACAATTAATATTAGCCTTCTACACAACTTTTTTACCGGTCATGACAAGGCTTGGAATAAGGAACACAAAATAAAAAAAAATATATAAAAAACAGAAGTGATGCAATCACTACGTTCGTATTATTTCATAGAATTACGTTCAATAGTAAAACAACTATACATAATAACTACCTGATACTTATTGTATTCTCAAATTTGTTTAAGTCGACAATGCAGAAAAATGATGAAATTTTATCTAATCAGGTCACTCTGCTTTCAGAGAGAATCAGTCACTGCCTTCTCCAATATTTTCTGGAAATATGGCTGCACCACAATCTTCTGTGACTTTACGGGGAGGTCCGGTTCCTCCTGGTAGACTTCGTCGGCGTAACAGACCTCCTAAATTTGAATACAACTTAATTTCACCGTCATTTGAATTTGATCTGCCGAGTGAAATGACTCCGTTAGAATCCCAGGTCGGAGGTCATGCATTTGGTGATAAGAATGATACCATTGGTGATTAATCATTGATTATTATTTAGAACTAAATAATGTGAGAAGATATAGTAATTATTAGAAATGTTATCTATTAGAAATGTAATCTCCTTCGTATCGTAATGATCTAATAATTATATCCATGTACAGGAATGCTGAAAAGTAGAGATGGCCGTGTTTATAAACCCATCGAAAAACCTTTACTTGGGGAAAGGGAAATCACGTTCTATGAACGGCTTGAGGAGAGCACAGATCCATTGATGCTCGAGCTTCGCCAATACACACCGAAATATTATGGGACAAAAGACATTCAGCTTGGTAACAAATGTAAGAAATACCTGTAGTTTTTGATGATAATCTACTTTAGTTGAGATATTGCTTAATGTGAGCCATAGTATGAGAGATTACAGGAAAATAAGAATCTGCTATGAGATGGAATGAATAAAATGAAGTAATTTTAAACAGAATAGAATTTTTCATATTCAGTAAGCAGAATTCTAATAGATTTTATTCTTTTGTTTTCATACAGGTGTGAAATTTCTTATATTGAAAGATTTGACTGAAGGAATGTCTGAACCGTGCGTAATGGACATTAAAATTGGAAGACAAACTTGGGACCCGCTCGCTGGTCCAGCAAAGAGAGCAGGAGAGGAAAAAAAATATGCCGAATGCAAACGTGAATTTGGCTTTTGTATACCGGGGTTTCAAGTTTGTAGACTCTCTACTGGCTTTGTTAAAAAATATAGCAAAGACTATGGCAAAAAACTTGATAAAGCAATGGTTATAGAAGGTAATAATCAGAAAAGTATCATCCATTTACTCCACAGTTCTTGGAGATTAAGGAGTGAAAAAAATTTTCACTTAACAATGGTTCATATGTTGATTCTGAGAAATGAGAATTAAATTGTATGCTCTAATGTGAACTCTGTTTTTTCGTTTTCTTACAGCCATGGAATTATTTCTCAACGCTAAGCCAGGTCAACCACCTTGTCGCAATTTGATTGTACAGTTACTTTCAACGTTGTGGAAAATTCTTGCATATTTTCGATTACAAACTAAACTAAGGTTTTATTCGAGTTCCGTATTACTTGCGTACGATGCAAAGCGCTTACGACAATATTCTAGTCCTATAATTACTAATCTGTCTACTAATCATCGTTCTTTAAGTCCGAATAATTATTTAAAAGTATCTAATCCTCTAGTAAGAACTCCGTCTTTAAACGTGCGACCAGTCGCCTCTCCAGGTGATGAAGGAGGCTTTTCTGGTCAACTGACTGAAAGTGGTCCTATTTTTCAAAAAACTATCAATAATCATTCCCCGATTTCTACACCGACGATATCGCCGATTTTTATTAGACGGAGCAAAAGTAAAGCAATTAATAGATCTCAGAGCCTTAAGAGAAATGAGAGTTTGAAAAGATCTGAATCCTTTCATCAACCACCTAGCCCAAACCTTACTGTGGAACCTAGTTTAGTAAGGAATAATTCATGTGGAAGGGGTATGAATATTGTTGTTGAAAAATTGTGCCGTACGCATTCTTACACTAATAATTTTGACAAAGATATTATAAAGATGAAAGAAGACTATGCTATTTTATTAGATGAGCTGACATCAACGCCAGAAGAAAAACAGAATTGGGTTAGAGTAAATATGATCGACTTTGCTCATGTTTTTCCTGCGGATAATGACGGTCTTGATACAAACTATCTTGAGGGAATAGAGAATTTAATTAAATTGTTAGAAAGTTTTTTAATTTCAGAATGACGGTTTAAAGTTACATCAATCAGTTGCTATATTCACAATTCGAAGTCTTCTGTGTATGAAAAAGATTTTAACGGTCCATAAAACAGTGTGACCAAAGACTTATCGCTAGGATATAATAAATGTATTTTTAAGTAAAGTATTATGCTACACATGTATGTAAAAACAAAATGAGATAATAAAAAATCTAATATATTTATTTAATCTAAATAAATATGACTACATTTTTTTTTATCAACTAAGCTAATTCTTCTTTTCTACAATTATATCAATCATATAAGCATATAATTTTTTTTGTGGAATTGTAATCTCAAAAAAATCGGAATATTTTTTCTTGTAACAATCGTTCGGATGTTAGCTTAACTAACTAGCTGAAAAAATTATGAATAGATAGGTAATAGTAGCAATAAATTAATAGAGTTTTAAGATAACGATTTTTAATCTGAAGGTGGACTGAGGATTTGTGTAGTTTAAATTGACAACTACGTGAGTCAAGGTACGAAAATTGCGATAAAAATGTTCTATTTTCTCGTTCGCAGTAATAATCTATTAGTTATAAAAAGATTACAAACGATAATAACGTCTCATTTTTCAAATTACGTCAATCGAACTTTCGCCGCGACGTAGTTCAAGCCCCTATAGGTAGAGGTTCAAGCATTAAAGTATTAAAAACGGATATGTTATTGATCTGACATGCGCTTAAGCTATAAACATAACCAAAAAGAATCGCTTAAGTCATATTTTTATACACATTTGTTGTGATAGATGTAAGCAGTACTGAAATAACAGCCACAATGAACACGCAGAATGCTACAAATTCCCATAAAAATACGATGTCGTTAAGAGAGCCCAGAAGAAAGCGAAGAGTTCGACTTCGGCCGCGTAAACCGTTTCCTATAAATATTGGATCTGATAATGAATGGACTGTGTATACTGGTCATCTCAGTAACTTAGGTGTATGCATTACAGATCCATATGAAATTCAGTCTTTACATTCCATGGTGAGGATTGATTTGAACAAAAAATTATAATATGCACTTTTAATGGACAGCAAGATATCTATTTCAGGACTTTTGGCTTTTTAATTCTTTTCGAGTCCTTCAAATCTCGTAATAAATAAAATTAACTTCTGACATTTGATGACTTACTAATAACTTTTGATTTTTATTCGAAAATTTTTGTGGACAGGGTTTTTTTGGTAAGGGATCATTATCGCGCAGCTATCCAAACTTTGAAAAAACTAGGGGTGGCGTACCCCCGGTTGTAAGACAACGACAATGGACTAGACGACAAACGTGGCTTGAACAAGCTAAAAATCTAGATGCTCAAGCTTTTGTTGATGATTCTGATCATGAAGAATGGGAAAATGTTGGACAACTTGATTTTGAAGATAAGATTGATCAAGAAGACCGAAATTCTGGTGAAGAGAAAAAAATCCAAACTGGTATAAATCAATAGTTTTACTATCATTCCTACGTAGAGAATACAGTAAGCTCCAGATTACTCAAATCGATAGAGTAGTTTTGTATTGGAGAAGCTATGTCTTTTATTTGGTCAAACAACACGATTCTGCTTCACCTTTTTGAATAATAGGTGAGGACTATCATCGATAATATTAATCAGAAGATTTTCGTCTAAAACCAATATAATTCTTGAAATTTCTAGACTACTATCTGTTATTTGAAAGTGAAAAATCTGAGAAAAAGAATGGATGGAACAAATTATTGCATGCCTGGTAAATGTAAAATTTACTAGCTAACAGATCATACTTAATAAGATGAAACAGAAAATCAGATTTCGTATAAGGACTGGCTTACTTGTTTAACATACAACTTGAAAAAACCTATTCAGTGATTTTACTATATTGCCTATAATAAAATTTCTCGAGTAAGTTACGAATTAGGATAATCTGGAGTTTGCTGTAGATCTGAAGTTGGAATTTTTGAATACATTCTTTTATATGATTTTTATAATTCCATTAATTAGAAAATCGTTTGACAGAAGGAAAAGATAATGTATCTGAATGTGAAGAAGAAGCTGTTAAGATTGTCAAGGAACAGAATTTAGATGAAACAATTGTCCCACCAGACAAGAGATTGAAGTGTTCAGCTTCGGAAATGATAAAATCTTCTGAAACAATTATAGTTAAAGAGAATGGGGGTAATGACATGTCAGAGAAGAATCAAGGTGATGACGATGTTGTAATTTCAGAAGTTGGGGATGAAAAGTTAAATCCTAATCCAATAAAGAATATCAAAGCAAGATTACATGAATCCAATAAAACTGATGAGAAATCACTAGATGTTAAAGTGGATGAAGTTGTTCTTGATTCTAGCGAAGAGGAAGATGAAATATGTGAAATTTCAAATATTGAGACTGCAGAATCCACATCTGCGAATGTCTCTTGTGAAAAGGACATTATATTATTAAACGATGAGGAAATGTCGATAGATTTAGAGAAGAGTTGTGACGAAACTAAAGACACAAACATAGAAGATGATATAATACTCCTGGAAAGAGAAATATTGGTTTTACCAGATAGCGATTCTGATGTTGAAGACTACTTAAGTAAAGTCAAACCGACTATACAGAAAGAGGGCTTTCCAATTAGAGAAACAATGTACCTTACATTTGAGGAAACATTTTTTTTGATGTTCGGACTGGGTTGCCTACAAATTGTTGACTTTGATGGGAATCTCTTGAGTATTTTAGATGCATGGAATCACTTTTGCCTTACACAGAATGACTTTGTTCAAAAATATGTTGTATATCATTATTTTCGGAGCAAAGGCTGGGTGGTTAAACCAGGATTGAAGTACGGAGGTGATTTTTGTAAGTGAGAATCGTAGTACTATATTTGGTCATGCATATTTATCATTCAGAAATGCATCACAGTTATCATTTAGTAACAGAAATATTTATGATTTTCTTATTTTCAAAAATACCATCAAAGAGATTTGGAAAAGGGATGCGTTTACAAATGTTCAAAGATGTTTCTTGACTCTGTTAATATTCTGGGTGATGAAATTTTTCTTTAAATCCACTTATATTTATTGTGTTGTAGTACTTTACAAACAGGGGCCTCCATTTTACCATGCTTCTTATATAGTGATCGTAGAAGTCTTGGCGGCAGATACTTTCATCAGAGACGAGAAGAAGACAACACGTAAAATGACTTGGAAAAAATTATTTGGTTTAAATAGATTGTCCGAAACAGCTGCAAAGGTATACTGTTTTTTACACTTCCGAAATTTCAGCCTTGAGAACCTCTATTGAATAAAAGACTCATCGTTTGAATAATAAAACATGTAATATGTGTCATATCACTTGCTGATCTACATTATGACATTTCAATTACAGGAAATATTATTTGCACAAGTTCTTTGGCCATCAAAGATTCCACGAAGTGAGATTCCATCAACCCCAGAACTCTTGGCCGAGTTTACAGTAAAAGAGTTACTTTTCAGGAGGTGGATTCCGAAACAAAAAAGAGAGGAAATTGATTTGGAAAATGATGATGACTTTAAATGAATAAACATTGAAATTTATATACAATTTCCTGATTTCAAGTATTTTGTAGCTATTTATGCCTACCCAATGCGTAGTTATACTATAATAATACATAAATACATAAATATTCATATCCGTTAATATACAATCCAGATTCTACTTGAAGGCTATCATTTTTTGTTGATTTTCGTTTACAAAAGTAAATCACGGGAGCTGTTTTGTTTGAAATAATAAAATACTTGTCGAATTCCGCAATCAAGTAATACTGGCAATATAGCAGAATTATTTACATAGAACTCTGCACTCTTTTACTGCCTAATGGACTGTCTTTGGACTTTTTTCCGATTCCTGTTCTCCTATATTCGCTTCTTTCGGCCAAATATTCTTCTTTACATTCATTTGCAAATTCTTCATTATGAAACCACTCGGCTAGACATTCTTTGAGGATGCTATTTTCCTTTCTACATTTAACAATCATAGAAAGACCGTTTTCAGAACAGCATTCTGTAAATGCTGAAATAACATTGAATTTGGTATAGGGTTCGTATATAATTACAGAAGCTTAAAAATTCAATTCTAAAAATACGCACCTTTTACTTCTTTGATGCATTTTTCTGCTCTAGATCTTTCGCGAATTTTTTTAGGTATGAGAACTTCTGATTCTACTTTTCTCAAAGATCGGTCATCCGGATCTCCTGTAAACAGGAATTTGTGTTGATTTGTTAATACGTTTATCGCAAGTAGCTGGAATCCATAACCTAACAATCGTCATAACCTATTTCTACAAAAATATTTGACGAATATTTCTTTCGGAAGATTTATAAGTCAAAATTATTAGTATAATAATAATGCGTTTGGTGATGATCACCTAGTCCGTGAGGTCCACCTGTCCAATTAGTTCGAGGTACATGTTTAGGTTGTTTCGTCTCGGCCATTTCTTTTGATTTCCTTCTACTCACCGTGCTACGATCATTAGTTGTTTGATTGGTCGATTTCCTTTAGCCGGTCAAAACCCAGAATGCCTTGCGGTGATTCTGCACATTTCAGATTGTCATTCTTCAAGAATTGAAGGGAGTTGTTTATTTCATTCTATTTTACGTTATCAATTAACTACGATTGCAATTTCATCATAGAATTACCACCGTCAAGTAGGTAAGTCACCAATATTTGTGAATCTATTTAAATAAGAATCAAAAGCATATAACTACGTGGATTACTACATCTATCAAGATAACCTCAATCATGTCTCTGCCAATATCGTTTGTCATTTAAGCTTTGTTCTATTTTATTCCCCAACTAAACCCAGAATTCTTTTCTTCAGATCCGTTTTACCACAAATTGAAACCTTTAATTGAAATTAATTTAATTAGAAAAGAAAATGGACCGACTCTTACGGTTAGGAGGCGGTATGCCAGGTCTGAATCAAGGACCACCACCTTCGGATGCTCCTGTAGTTGATACCGCTGAGCAGGTAAGATTTTAATATACATATAAATTAGTATAAAATAATTCATGTCTGATGATAAGGCATATGGGAAATTAGAGAACAATTGAGCAACCATTCTTTGTTCTTTCATCAATTTTTTCCATAGGTATACATATCTTCTTTGGCTTTACTTAAAATGTTGAAACACGGTCGAGCCGGAGTACCAATGGAAGTTATGGGACTCATGTTAGGCGAATTTGTAGATGACTATACGGTCCGAGTAATCGATGTCTTTGCTATGCCACAGACTGGAACCGTAAGGAATTTTATTAGCATCATTAACTATATGGAATAAATCTGTAAATAATGATTGGGATGTTTTTTAATGATATGAACTATCCCATGGTTTTATTTCGTTAATAATAATTCGAATACGGTTTTTTGATTGTTTCCCGATCTTTTTCTAATTCTTGAGCTGGTTAAAAGACTTTATTCTTCATCGGCTAGGGTGTTAGTGTCGAGGCGGTGGATCCAGTATTTCAAGCTAAGATGTTGGATATGCTAAGACAGACTGGAAGACCTGAGATGGTAGTTGGATGGTATCATTCTCATCCTGGTTTTGGATGCTGGCTTTCTGGTGTTGATATTAATACTCAACAGTCTTTTGAAGCGCTTAGTGAACGTGCGGTAGCTGTTGTTATTGATCCTATTCAGTCGGTGAAAGGGAAGGTGGTTATCGATGCATTCAGATTGATCAATCCCAATATGATGGTGAGTTCGGGTTTTGCTCTACGCGTATGAATATTTCTATGAAATTGCAAATCTTAGTGATTGAAGAAAAAAAAAGTGATGGTATAATTATGTTCTTATTTATTGAAAATTTAATTCGGATATTGTAATTGTTCAGGTTTTGGGTCAGGAACCTCGTCAGACAACCTCGAATTTGGGTCACCTGCAAAAACCCTCTGTGCAAGCTTTAATTCATGGATTAAATCGTCACTACTATAGCATTAGCATTAATTATCGGAAAAATGAATTGGAGCAAAAAATGCTGCTTAATTTGCATAAAAAGTCTTGGATGGATGGTCTCACTTTGGCCGAATATTCGGAACATGGAAAACTTAATGAAGGCATTGTTTCCGATATGCTGGAATTAGCCAAAAATTATAATAAGGTAAAGTCATGGCTCAATCGATGTCTCTTCTTTGAAAATTAGTATCTGTTGTGAAGATAGGAAATCAATATGAACTCATTTCTTTCTCACTATTAGTAGATGTATGAGCTTAAATAATGTAAAATTTAAATTGATAAGTGCGGCCAATGATGAGAATTTACATGTACCAAACTTGTTTTTATTTGCAGGCATTAGAGGACGAAGAAAAAATGACACCAGAGCAGTTGGCAATCAAGAATGTAGGAAAGCAGGATCCGAAACGACATTTGGAAGAAAAAGTCGATACACTAATGACTACAAATATTGTGCAATGCCTTGGTGCTATGTTGGATACTGTCGTTTTCAAATGATCATTTCCCAACAATCATACTTATAATTTTGCCTACGAAAATTGAAAAAAAAAAACGTCTTTTTAAAATAAAATGAAACCAGCAAAACCAACAGTTCATCTTTTCGTACACCCTAATAAGTCTTACTTATAATTAGGTACTTAAGATATTCCGTAAACGTTGGTAACAACTTTTTTTAAATAAAAATGTATTTACATAATGAATGATGAATTGTAATATTTTTTTTACATTCAACTGACGCAGTATTACATCTCTGTGCGAAGTTAAAAAAAGAAAAACTGCGTAAATTAATTTTTCTAATACATAAAGATAAAATTCAGTTTAAAAAAAATTAGGCAGGATGAACAACAATGACAGAATGTTATATTTATCTTATTTTGACATTTATTCAAAATAATAAAACCTCTTTAAAAATCCTCATGGAATTGCCGGTTTAACAACGACATGATCTATACAGTTTCTTGCTGTTTAACTTCACTTGGTTGTAAAAAATATAAAAAAAGCGGCAAAATCTTGGCTGAAATTTCAAGATTTACAAAATTATCGTTGGCATAAAGGTCCACTCAGGTTATAATGTAACTTTACTTTGTTTTTTGATTGTAAAAATTACCCTTCAGCAGTATTTAGTTTTATTATTGATTCCTAACTTGTAATAATGCTTCCACAGTAAGAGGCCAAAAGTTATATACAAAAATGAAATGAAAATGTCGAAAGCGAATTTCGTTAGAATCGGATAACATGCACGGTGCATCAAATGAATATGAAATGAAAAAAAAAAAAAACTGTACATTTATTATTGTATTTTGTATTAAAATCATTCGCTAAACAACTTAGGAATTTAATGCACCCTGTGCATTTTAGAATTGGAAGTTTGGTAAATTCATTTCACATAAATTGTATGGACATTAATATGTTGTGTAAATAATGATCTGAACTAGCTTTTGCCATATTTAATATAAAAAATATGTAATTTTGAGCTCAACAAACCTACTGATAATATCATTCTATTTTTTAGTGAAATTATTTAGGTTTATCTCAACAGATATTGTATAGTATGTATGAAGAACAGTAATTACTACGGTTCTTCGTTCAATAATTACATCTTCATTTAATTTTCGCACATAGAGTTTTCCAGTCCCTGTTTAGAAATCTAAATAAAAAATATATAATTTTCTTTCATATTCTTGATGAAATGATTTTTTTTCTTGTTTTCACTTTACGTAAAGTAACTTCAAGACGACTGTTAGTTATAATTGTAATATATACGCGGATAATGGTATGTTTACGAATTTATTTATTCACTGATTGGGGCTTCTTGGTCTTTGTCCTTCTTCTTCTTCTTCTTCTTCTCTTTCTTTACTGGCGATTCCTTGAAAAAAACAAACTTATAAATAATTACCATAATTGCCCAAATTTTAATCGCAAGTCACAATTTCACAGTAATGTCCGGTAATTAAAATTTTCGAGATACCAAAAATTTCTCACAACTTTACTTAATCGTAATAATTAGCATTTCTTTATATGGTATAGGTGTCTCCTTACTTCTGTAGCTGCCTCTCTAGGAGTTTCAGTTTCAGTAGTAGTTTCAGCAGTTTCAGTAGCTTCTGATTCTTCCTTTGCCTTCTTCTTCTTTTTATCTTTTTTGTGCTTTTTCTTTTCTTTTGGTGATGCAACTTCTTCATCTTTATTTTCTTCAGCAACTGTCGTTGTATCCATTGAGCTTACGGTGGTATCCAATTTTCGTTTTCTGCTAGCAGCATCTTCAACTCCATTAGCATCAGTCTAATTCATGTGAAAAATAACAGACATTTAAAGTCGGATATAATTTTATCCCTTATTTTAAAAGAATCTCAATTTTATTGATTCAATTGAAAGCAGTGAAACATTAATTTTAAATGACATCATTTTGTGATGAAAATAACAATAAATACAACTACTTGCCTTGGAATAATCTACGTAACTTGTAAGCCATTCGGAAGGTGTTTGTTCGTTTGGTTTACCAAATTTATCTAATTTGCCTTCTTTAATCATCCGTTTCTTTATAGATGCTTTGGGACCAAGTCCCCATTTTCTTGGATAAGCATCTCTTTCCATAATAACTCGCTTTATCTTAGCAGCTACACCATGGTCGCAAGCAGTCATTGTTGGTGACGTCATGAGGGCAATAGCTGTATTGATGAAAGGAAACTATTCTTATTAGTATATCTAGTTGCTTAGATTGGATTCCAAGTAATTTTTGATACCGGAATGTGAAAAAAAATATAAAATAGTATGTCACTCGCAATATGTTTCTGCCCAGTTATTATTCATGATATAAAACGTAGCGTACCAAGAGCAATAGCTTCTCCTTTGCTGGTAACAATCACGATTTCTTCATTCAACTCAATTCCGTCATCATACAACAGAACACCAGGTACCATTATCTTTGCTCCATAGCATATAGCGTTCACCTGCGCATATCATTCATATATTTACTGTCTGGAACTTATCTCATAAATAAAAGATAAAATAACATAATATAATAACAAAATAAACAAGTGATTATTAGATATTGTTCAATTGAATTGAAAAAGACAAAACATTATACATACAGCGCTATCCTTCAGAATAATTCTTTTATGATTAACGAGCAAAGCTTCCAAAGGCTTAATAACTCTCCGTAAATAAGTTTCATCACCATGGTTCTCATAAAGCCATTGAGCATCGAGTACATCGTGCATCGTAACCATTCCATCTTGTTCAGATTGTACACCAGATCTTGATCGACGTAGTTCTTCCATTTGGCAACCGGTGGTTAAAAATAGACCCAAATGAACGCACATTGTTCTAATGTAAGACCCTGCCTCGCAATCAACTCTAAATACTCCCATGTTTCTATCTTCATCATAATCAAGGAGAATACTGTCGTATACTGTCCTAACACGCAATTGACGCTTTACCGCAGATATTAAAGGCGGTCTCTGGAAAAGTGCTCCACGCAATTTTTCAAGTCCTTGTTTTACCTATAATAGGTAAATAATATTGTTATATGGTTGATTTTTTCAAGTTTTGCGGGATATTATACATTGATGTCTTTTATAATCAAATATTACGAGGTTTTATCACCTTTAAAACATTTTCAACAGCAGAATGTAGCTTGAATACTGCGATGTATTGTTTTCCAGCAGATTGTTGGGACTTAACCAAACGAGTTGCTCTGTCTATACAGACTATCAGACATCCTGTTACTTTTGGATCTAAAGTACCAGAATGACCAGTCTTTTCTACTTTTAAAATTCGTTTTATCCAAGCGACAACTTCGTGAGATGATGGATTAGACGGTTTGTCTAAATTTATACAACCTGACTTAATGTATTCTGAAAGATTGCGATGTAGGGGAGTAGAGCCGCAGGTTAACGGGGTAAAACTTTTTGTACGTGTTAATAATTTGTCGAAATTCTGAAATACAAAAACAAAAGTAATTTTTAGTAAAATATGAAACTATTTTAAAAACAACAAACATACCTTGAATAATAAAGGCCAATCACCGCACTCCAATTTTACAACAGCAGTAGACGGTTCAACTTGGCATTTCATAGCAATTTGGAGTTCTCCAAGAGACTTTTTTTTGTCTTTTCGTTTTTCATTTTCTGTGAATATAAAGAAACGTAGTAGAGAATCTAACCTTATTACATAAAGATTAACTCTTTAGTAAGTGACGGTTTAAAGTAGTAAATTAAATCACGAATAAATGTTTGTGGTCGTGTTTAGTTTAGATATACTTCCCGGATAGTATTGTTCGTATTTAATGCATATTTAGTAGTGAAAAAATGAGCAAAAACACGTGTTTACCGCAAGATGTCTGCTTCGTGATCATAACAGAAAATAGCCGATTTACGCTGAATTAAATATGAGAAGGATTACAGAAGCGAATTATGTTTATCGGGTGCGAAAAATAGCGTGTCTTATTATAAAGGTAAATAATATTTACCTGTTTCTGCCATTTTAAAATCACTCACGGCACGTGCATGGGCTGGTTTTAATATACGGTATTCGGCTTAGCTAGCTTCGAACGAAAGGCACTGGTTATACAGAAGCCACGAGAGGGACATACGTTCGTATTTCTTAAGGTGTGTTGTCACACATACGTAGTCGTTGTACCAGGAAGTCGAATTCCTTCATTTTGTATAATAAATAACAATTTAACGAAGAAAATATCGTTCTATCTTCAGGTTTTGACAACGAAATAAGAAACGAATAATTATCGAAAGTGATCGCCAGCAACAAAACGATTCGTTTAAAAAATTATTCTATTGTTCATTTGAATGAAAATAAATAACTACATGCGCATTTTGAGGGGAAGGGAATCCCCGAATTCGTTAATTCCCCCTCTCCCCACGTTTGCCGTCATTTTGACGAACGAACATAGCCCGTTGATTTTTCATTTCATATCGTTACATTGTTCGGGGAACCCCACGTCGCTTCCTGTTCCTTCGAGGTGTAACGTCTGAGTGGTTTGTACTGTTTTAGTGAAGATTGTCCGCCCTTTCTGAACGATTATTTTTAGCAGTTTAACGAGTAAGTATGATTTTTAATTCACTCCGATATAAACGAAGCTCAGTTTGACATTTCTTTCTGAAAATAATGGGCGATAATATCCCAAAATATCGTTCATTTGTTAAATATAATTTTAGGTTATAGTGTTCCAACATGAACAACCAAGGTAGGAGTGGAGGTAAAGGAGGATCTTACAATTCTGGTTCTAAATCAAAATCCGGCTATAAATCCGGAGGTTCTAATAGCCGTAAATCACCTAAGAATGAACAAAGAAACAGCCAAGATAAAGCCCGGCAGGTTTCATCCCCTGAAAACTATGAAGCAAGTGGCTCGCATACACCAAGTTTTGATAATAATTTAGGCAACAGATCTAAGCCTAATCATGATATAAGAGAGAGAGTGAAGGGTCAAATAAGTTCTTTACAAGCTTCAGGATCGGCCGAAAGTAACCTTGGCAAAATAAAAGTAGATCCAGATGCAAGCGACTCAGTGAATTTGGCAAATTCTTCTTCCACATCTCAACCACTTGTTGTTAAAAGTGAATCAGGGATATTTACATGTGTTCCTGATGCAGTTGATTCAAATGAATCACCTCTGGTGAGTTGAATAATATATTCCTAATCAAGTTTACCATATTTTATTTGTTAATTAATCACCGCACCTTAAATTATTCATAATTTATATACAATTCAATTTTTTATTTTGTAAATTTATGATTTTTTTACATTTTGTTACTTCTTTCACGCAAGGTTGGTAAAATTGATCTGGATTTTTTTCCGTGTAAGTCATGTATTTTAATGCTGGAAATTCAGTGACCATTTAAACTTAAGGTAGCCAATGGAAGCTACAAAATAATAAGCACTTCGCCAGTTTGTCGAAATTCCTCGATTTTAGCCTTCACAAATTTATTGGAAATTGTTTAACAAATTTAATCATGCTGCTAACTAATTTCCAATGTAGAAAAACGAGAAATCCTAATTTTCGTTCTACTTTTACTTTTTTCTATTATAAAAACCACGATTTTTTTTAATCTGTGTCTAATTTATTTTTAATATCAAGTTATTTATTGAATAATGAACAAGATCGTTGACAAAAACTTTCATCTATTTCATTCATGAGCTTTGTTCTATTTCTTATCTAATAGAGTGATTCAGAGACTAATGCAGAGAAGTGGGCTGGAAGGAGGCTACAGAGGGATAGGCATTTGAACAAACAATTGTCGATCAAAGAAATTGAAGGTAACTTGTTTGACGCGCCAGACAACGTTTCTTTGGTTCATTGTGTCGGAGCAGATCTGAGAATGGGATCAGGGATTGCTATAGAATTCTATAAACGATTCAAATCGCTTGGTGAACTGTTTGACCAGCGAGTAGGACCAGGTGGTGTAGCCTTCATTCGTTCTGATCCTAGATACGTATTTTATCTGATTACAAAACGAGCCAGTACAGGTAAGAATATTTTGTTATATGCCTTCGAATTCAAACATTATTATTCAATTAATACTTAACTATGTCTTCTGGTCATTCGTTTAGTCATTTATTAGTCAATAATCAATCTGAGGTTAATGAAGACTAATGTTTACATTTTTTCCATGTTTGTATCAAAGTATCACTGTCAGTCATATTTTATCTACTATAGTTGGTACAATATAATTTCAGATAAACCTACGATCGACACAATGAGACAAAGTCTACTTGCCCTCCGTGAAAAATGTAAGGAAGTTAATGTTACCGAACTTGCAATGCCACGAATTGGCTGTGGGATAGATGGCCTTTCATGGAGTGATGTAGAACAGATGTTGCGAGAGATCTTTGCCGCTGATGGTTTTACCATAACAATTTACAATTTTGACCCTGTAAGTTTGCATTCTTTGATGCAACGTTCATTCGTTTTTCATTTGTTTCAATATAGAAAATAATTGTTACTGAACATCAATGGAGTACCAGAAATTAGTTGTTTCTGCGTTTCAGGGATTTGTGAACAAACCGATAGCTGGTTCCAAGTCAACGGTAAAAAATGGGAACTCATTACTGAAGGATATAGAACGTGGAACAGGATTATTATATATCGGCTGTGCGGAACATTTTGTGACTGAAGAGATGAAATCATTAAATACGAATTATCATTTTCTACCGCGTTTACATAAACGATCATACCGGCTTGGCACTGCTTATCATACTCAACTTCACAATGAAATTGTTTATGGCTTGATTTGTAAAGAAACTGCAACAAGTCCTTTAAGTTATAAACAGTTGGAAGCATCTATTAGGAATCTAAAGGAGCACAACAAAAGGCATGAATTCCAATATTTCGGAATTCAAGCTTTTGTCGAAAAAGATGACCCTTATGTAATGGAAAAAATCGAAACTCTGTTCAGAAATTCGGATATAGATGCAGAGTTCTGGATTTGTTGGCCGACTTCTTTAATACATATGCATCCATCAAGTGCGGTAAGCTGCATCATTTAGTAATAAAATTTTGCCCCCTAACTTAGCATCGTTTAATTGACATACATTATTCAGATATTGTCAAATGATGATTAATTGACTCTTGCTGATCATTAGGTAGAAAATGACAAGACTATGCAAGTTCAAGAAAGTTCTTCCGCTGAAGACCATCGGTCAGACCTTCCTTCTCCACCTGATAATCGGATAAATGATGACTGTTCCCCTAAAGCCGAAAGTAAATGGGACGATACAGGAAGAAATCGTCAGAGTCGAGATCACAGTGTCAGAGAAGTTGAAGCAAAAATGAATGCCCAATCATTGGCTGATGAATCCAAATCTGGGATGTCAACATTTGATCCTAATGGTTCTGACGATCCAATCGATGCTTTAGATAATATTGCGATGCAATGGTCTGCTGATAATACATCGGTAAATATTCCTGAACATGTTGATAACTGCAATAATGCGGAAGAGGAAGACTGGTCAGAAGAATGGACGGTATGTAGAAATAATGTTCGTACAATTAAATTTTGTTAGATTTCAATAGCAATATACTTTTTATATCAATAGTGGTGCATCAGACTTGTGTTTTGTACTGCCTGTGTTTACTGTAGGAATTATTAAAGTTATTTAATTTAATCAAGTTCTAAATCCTTTGGTAAGACTTGGATGGACCTTTCTAAGAAACGTGTAAACACTCGCTGAATCAAAATAACATTTCCATCTTTTCTAATAAATTAAATTTATGTTCAATTTATATGGCAATTGATTAGAAAGTGTGAATTGGGAATTGGATGATTGCTTGGCATCTCACAACTTTAATAACGACGTATGATTTTATTTTTCAACAAAAGAATCATGCAGAATCTGAAAAAAGGAGGAGTCTTGAGAAAAAAGAGGCCATTCGACAGGATAAAGAAAAAGAAAGGCAGGGAAAGAAATCTGCGAAGCCAAAATCATGTGTAACTGAATGCAAGGGTGATCTATTTGATGCTGAAGACACTATGTGTCTAGCCCATTGTGTTGGCGCAGATTTCCGAATGGGCTCAGGGATTGCAGTGCTTTTCAGGCAAAAGTTTGGTTCAGTTGCGGAATTACTCGATCAGAGAGTACGTCAGGGTGGCGTAGCCGTTATCCAGCATGAAAACAGACACATTTTTTATTTGGTGACTAAAAAAGAAAGTACTGGTAAGTATTTATCACGATATTTGATAAATAAGAATATATTCTGCATATCTTAGTACTCCTTTAAAAAAAAAAATAACAATATAAATTTCAGTTTACCTAAAGTGTGTGAGAATGTATCAAATATTTTAGCAACATTAATTACCGTGATATATTTGGAAACTGTATATCTATGTGAAAGTAATTGTTTCATTTCCAACTCATTCTGTATTTTCTATTCTTATTCTAGGCAAACCGACTTACGATACATTGGAAAGTAGTTTGTATGCACTGCATAAAAAATGCAAAGAATTGAAAGTTACCGAACTAGCTATGCCCCGAATAGGTTGTGGGCTGGACAGACTCGAATGGGACAAAGTGAAAGAGATGTTAGAGGTCATTTTTGCTGATGGTTTTACCATAAAGATTTATAATTTAGAAAAGGTGAGGTCAAACTTTTATATTATATTGAATGTACTTATGTCACTTTAGCTTATTATTTCATACACTTAACTAACGCTTTGAAAATTTTATTGCTCTATCCTATTCTATCCTATTCTATCTAGATATACTCAGAGTACGAGTACTGGGGTTTCATTTATGTTATTCTTGGAACGAAATTGTGCTTTTTTTCATTTCTTGTAAGCTTTAAATAGCCCAATGGTTAACACAAGAATTTTCACATTATCCATAACTCAAATGTTGTCTTAAAATTTTGCCAAAAAGCATTCAATGATTACTAATTTCAATGCCATAAAAAAGTATGACCTCTGTTTTTATGATCACTTGAATTATTATTTCCAGAGCAAAGTATGAGAGTTAATAGTTATTTTGTCCTCATCTGGATCATTATGCAGAAAATAAGTTTAACACTAGAGTTTTATTTTTCACAGTTACTATTTGTCAACTTAGATCCTGGTGCTCGTGCTTTGATTATACATGCTGTTCTATATAAGTCCTTGAGTTAGATGCTGGATTGAGTATTTTATAAGATTATGGCTAATTGTGGGGCACAGACTTTGCCTTTGAAGTTTTTCTAGAGAAGAAGTTGTACACATAATTTAAATCAACCAAAGTGTGTCCAGCAATTAGGAATAATTCATTAAATGCATGAGTGTGGGTGTGCATGGATGGTGGATAGTTAAAACTCTATTCTTGCATTGATACATTCAAATATAATACTCGCATTGCGCTTGATATTGGTGTGTCAAGTATAATAGCTTATTAATTTGTTCTCTATGTTTCTGCTGTTTTCATCTTACTCTACACAGCTTGCTGACTCCTTGCTTTTTGGTATGAATCATTAATTCATTTGGCTTTCTTGGGTGTAATTGTATGGCTGCGTGCAGACTGCAATTTACAATAATTTCAGTACTGGACGCTTCGTTCATCGCCGGAACCTGAGTGTGAAACCACAGAATCTAAAAAAAGAAAAGGAAAAACAACTAAATCCTCGCAGCATAACGATAGCAAAAAAAAAAATTCTAAAACAAAAAAACGGCATTGACCGAAATACTATAAACTTTCATTTCAAAACGAAAAATATTTCATAAGAATTTTGGACAAGTCAATCTTTTATGTTATGTATAAGTATTAGCGTTTTATTCGGGTATTAGAGAGATATATTTTCAATTTTATTCATTTTATTTTGTAAAACTATGTGAAATGGTATTTTGAAAGTACGGTGTGTAGGATCGGATGTTTAATAATGTATTCAAACTGTAAAACTTTGAAAATTACTATCAACTACATTCCTTTGTGATTTTAAATGATTGGGCAGGTTGCGTATCAGTTAATAGTTTGTACACAAAGATAGAACAGAAGATAATCAAGACGTCGAACTGAGAAATTACGTAATCCAATAGAGATAAGTAATCTGGCTTACATCAGTTGTGTAATTCAGTGAAGAAAGAATTGTTATTTTTGAATCTTTTCAGGTAGAAAATTGTATTTTCTCCAAATATGACGTCGTGAGATATTCTTTATTTCAGGAATACAAAGAGACAAAACAATCTATGCCAAAAACTGCTATCAAAAACGAAGTTTTACATCTCAAGGATATACAGCTGGGAACAGGATTACTATACATTGGCAATGTAGAGCAAGTGATAACTGAAGAGATGAAGTCGTTGGGTGAAAAATACAGCTTCTTACAACGATTAGACAAAGCTAAACCAAAGCTTGGGACTGTAGTTCGTACGGAATCGTCCTATCCACGTGAAGTAGTGTACGGATTGATTTGCAGACAATCCCCGAACGATCCTTTGAGTTTTACCCACTTGAAAGCAGCTCTTAAGCAGCTGAGAAAATTAAATGCAACTGATAAATACAAGTATTTTGGAATACAAGCATTCAGAGAAAGAGGTGATGATAATATTATGGGGAAAATTGAAACTATGTTGAGATATTCGTACGTAGAAGCAGAAGCCTGGATTTGTTTTCCACCTTCGTTAACAGACTTGATGTCCAAATCAAGTTCGGTAAGACAATCGGGCTAAATTTTGTGTTCACGTGATGTAGAAAACATTCTACATTCACTGATTAAACCTGTCTTTTAAGAACATAACTGCTTGTAGTCCAGATGACAATATCTTCATATGGTATTAACATGAAATTATTGTAAATATTATAACATTAGTTATTTTGACCGAAGGATATTATATTTAACAACAAATTGTTTTGAATAAATTCAATAGAAATTCAATCTTTTGCCTATGCCGCGTGAATCTCGATTATGATGCGATTTTCAAATCTATTCTAAATTGGTGCTATTTCAATTTGCGTTTTAAAAGATATTCATTGTATATTTACACAGTTACACCTCGTCTTTTGCTATATTTAATTACGAATTTGTCATATATACAGTTTCGGTTTTATTAAAATTAGTTTTTTTTTTTATTGCTCCTTTGCTTTTTGTCTCTATATTTTATACCTGCCGATGACGCGAAACAGGTTTCATATTTAATTATTGTTTTATCAATTTTTTAGTTCTGGTTATTAGTATAATGGTTCTCGTAAGGAGAAATGGTTCTCTTAGACGTTTCTCCTTATAGTAAGCTCTATTTTTCACACGTATCTACCCAAGTAATCATATCTTTTTTTTTTCAAAAAACGGTTTGAACATCCCTTAAAAAAATATTCGTATTTAGTATTGGAAATAAGTATCATTTCACGTAGGTATAAAATTGAATAAAATTATATACTGAAAATTACGATTCAGTGGTTTTAATGGATGTTAATATTATGCCACATTATTCGCAAATTGAAATTATTGAGACAAGCATGTGAGGTCATATAATGTTTATGTATACATATATATTTACAAATACCTATACGATTAACTGTTAATCAATATTAATCTAAATAATCATAGGTGTGTGTTAGATAAATTTTTCATTCCTCAGCTTCAGTTATTATTTTTGTTGTACCAATGCTATGACGCACTGTAGACAATTATATAAAATAATCATGTATCTTACAATGTCTGAACAGAAAAAAAAAATGAAAATGAGAATAAATAAATAAATAAAATATTGCTAATAAAACCTTACGAATTCTATTGATATTTTTTTTTCTTACATTTCTACAATATATTTCTACGAACATTTCATAGATTTAGTAAGGCATTGCTTCTTGCTCGAAATTTTCTATTTTACTGGTGTGGAAAGTTCATGAAAAATATGCACGCATTTATACTTCGTTCTTCGATGTATCTTATCTGTTTGAATAGGTATAAAAATTTTTATCATACGTGTATAAACATTTATAACTTTTATGAGTGCGTTGCAATGTAATATCGATAATTAATTTTAATCTAGATTTAGGAAAGCCAAGCAGAAGGTACTACTGCGTATATTAAAGTAAAAATAAGAAAGACTTGACAAATTTATTCATTTCCTTTTCTGGCACTTGACAATATTTAAAATAAAAGAGAATGGCTTTCATTATCGCCTTGCGTAGTTAGGAATATAAAATTTCCTTTCTGTGTGTGTAAGTAATGACATTGATATTATATTACAAAGATTTATATGATTTTTCTTATAATTAAATTTCAGCCAACATTCAGTCCCAACACCTCAGCCCGCGGAAGATCTTCTTGCGGTGAAGTGGATAATCAACGAATATTTTCAATGTTGCGCGACATGCAACGAACTCAGGAGTCAACGTATCGGAAACTGATATCCTTCGACGATATGAGTTACGAAATAAATGGTCCCAAAGGCTTGAAAGCTATGGGAGAAGAAACTGCAGCTCAAATTATCGAAGTTCGTAGATGTATGGACGAGAATTCATCTAAAACTGATCAAATAATTCAGGAATTACGTTCATTTCACGAATCACATGAAAATCTTCGAGAAAGAGTTACAGCGCTAGAAACCTCCAATCATGATTTAGAGGAGAGGATTGAATTCCTAGAACAGCATCTGCTGCCTTCTAGTTCTCCAGGTCCCAGCTTTAACATGAACGGAAGTTATTCGCATGTGAGCTTCCCGGATGGCGGTGTTCCACTTCTACAGGATCCAACTGTACAGCAGGTCTGCCCTAGTCCGTCCGATTATTACCTTAGAAGAATGCCAATAATTCCTGCTCTCTATCCTACAAATCGTCAAATTTATGCGAGTGAGCTATTACCGGCAGAAAAAGACGCGCTTACTCGAGCAGCAAAAGGTTTTGCGCGAGCAAATCACTACGAACTTGTATTCGATAAAGAGGGAACTATTCACATGAGGAAAGATAACCGTCACCAGTGGATCAGAATCGATAGTCATGGAGCCTTACATTCTCTCTTAGGTTCAAGAGCTTAACTAAGTGCCTTAATTATCAAACGAAGTTTGTCGTGTTAGTTTTCGATGGATTCCGGTGGCTCTTACTCTATAGATCTCAAAGGCTTATAAGACCCTAACGTCTGGTTTACTTTAAAAATAAATATAATTTGTCATAAGTTTATTATTAATATTATTAGGTATATTATCATTATTATATATCTTTACCTATAGACAGTATACAAAGAGATGAAGAAATATTTTTATTTTCGTTTTTGTTTTTTCCTTTAATCAGTTTTTTTTCTCGTTTCAAATGCTTTTGAAAAATATTGTGTTTTCTTTTCATGTGCATCGTGTCATCATTAATTAATAAATGGGTGAAAAATTTTCTCTCGGGAAGATATAATATGACTTTTCATCTCAAATCTGGATAAAATTCTCTATATAAGTAATCTAATATTGGAAATAATATATTTTCAAAAGTCTGATTAGGGCATATTGTTTAAACAGTAATTAATTATGAAATGAACATGTATTGTTATATCCTATAAATTTTTGAATGTGGAATAAAATTTATGACAATTTAGCTATAACTCATTTACGACTTAAAATTAGTACCTCTTTTCTACGATTAGCTACTTATGTATATATTTCATCTGGTAGCGAGCAAACATAGTGAATTTTACGGAATTTTACGTTCGTAAAATCGATCAGCTACAATAATACGGTATTATACGTTGCGGGGTCGCACAATATCCTCTATTACCAGGAGCGATTTGTAAAGATCCCGAGCACTCAATAGCGTTAATATCCTCCCCGTGATAAATGAGCATACGACGCCGCAGGACGTCCGGCGTCCCGATGCCACGCGTCTCTTCTCGTTCCACTACGAGAAATATCTAAAAGACTAAAAAAATTAACGTGTCGATAATGACGAATTTCAACCGTGAGAAATTCTTTTTTTCTTTTTACAATTTCTCATGAATATCCCATAACAAAAAAAGACACATGTAGATTTTACTCCTCACGACCAGTTAATTACGTGTTCTCTTCAGAAATGAGATCAGTGTAACTATCTTTTATTTCATTCTGGAAAATGGAAGAATGATGAAAATAACATGTTTTAAAACTGTATAAAAGTTTTGATTTGAATTTTTACGACATGAAGTTAGAATTTCTCCATTTTTTTTTACTTTATTCGAAATAGTTGTCTAGTCATTTCTAATGTGAACTTGGGGTGCACGATGCGTCAGGTAATTAAGCATGGTAAAAAGACTACAGCACTCGACCCTGTGGCATAAAACGAACGATATTGGAGCTTTATTAGAACTGTTTTTATAATACAAAGGCGGTCAACGTTATAGGTGGGTGACTCTTGCTTTATAACAATACCTTATACCCCTGCTCTATCCACATAATACATATAGTATATATGTAGTATGCGTTGAACGATTGTAAAGTTACTGGTACCGTCTGGTACAACACTGATCAACAATACGCCTCCTTATAATACAGCTGTATGGCACGGAGTTGATCGCCTTGCTTTTAAGCCAAGGCTATTGTTGGTTCCTTTGCCACTATAATCCTCGAATAAAATCAAAGATTGTTGTTCCTATTGCATGATAAACTTCACATATTACATGATGTTTACTTTGTAGATCAGCTTTGCCTCGGTCAAGCGGTATAAGCAAACCTAATTAAACAGATTTGTTATATGTATATTATCAGGCAGGGTGGAATAGGCGAGAAGAAAGACTGATAACAATTGTTTCTTTTATTATTCTGTTTAAAAAGCGGTAGGTAATAATATCTGTACTTTTATTTGATTTTTATTCCTTTGCTGGTGAGAAATGTTTAATAATATGAGGGTAAAAATGGACGTTTTGAAAAGCTCACGCGGATATATACGATGATACGCGATTTTCTGTCATTCGTCAAATACGACTCAATAACTCACGGATAGAAACGCAGATGTGTTTTCGAAATGTTTTCAAGTGTCGTACACCATTGCAAAACGTTAAAAAATTCTTGGATACTCCGCCCTCGCGAAGAAGACGCCGCCCCCGTCGACATGCGCCTTTGGCACCCTTATCTCGCCCTTTTTACTTTTCGATTCACACCTGAATCATTTTGTTACAATCACAAGGTGGTTCGAGGATTTTCCCAACTTTTTATACAGTTGTCTCCAAATATTTCAACATCTTGTGCTATTCCGTATCTAGAAACCACGAATTCGGGAAAAGTAAAGTTCAAAGGTGTTTTCGCGCTAAAAGCGCAATAGATTTGAGAATGTCAGGTGAGCTAGTTGTTATAATATACCAAGATTAGTTTCAATCTGTCTTGAAATCTTATTTATTTACTGTTATGACTGTTTGTTTTTTTAATTAATTTCCAGTGATATCCATAATGATTCCATGAGTGTTTGGTAGATTCCTGCATAACGTCTTTATACATTTATAGCTTGATAACATTTTTAGCAAATCTTTAATACCTAGTTTATTTTAATTGTGGTTAAATGAGGTATATTTTAAAATAGTTGTTGTGAATAAATTTGCAGGATTTTATAGACATTAAATAACAAGATTGAAGCTTCTATTAACCTTTAGGCGCCCGCAAAAGCCCCCTAAAAAAAGGAGGCTTTTAGTCTACTGATAATGTAGTAGTGTTCTCGTCGTGCGTTTGTCAGCCAATCCCCTCGGAGGGGTAAGATTAGCTGCTGTCATTTTTTCACACATTATATCTCGAAAGATTTCCGAAATTCCAGCTGGAACGCCCAAAATAAGATAACTGCTGCTGAGAGGGTGGGTTTAGAATTTCGAGGTGAAATGGGAGTACAGTTTTGGCACTATTTTTATTGTGTTCTATGCCCTCGCAGCCGCGGGTAGCGAATATTTAGCACTATTTTTTAGGAGATTAAATTTTTTCTCATGTAAGATTCCTTTCCGGCCGCAATAGTCCCCTTTGGAGCTTTAAAAATGTTCGAGTTAATAGCGCGCGACTTACGTGTCATCATCATGTGTATGAATTTCTGAGAGCAAAATACCACTATTTTTATACAAAAAATTAGCGGTCGCCTAAAAGTTACAAGAAAGGAAAGTCACAGCCGCGGTAACAGTATACAATTATTTTGAATAATAATAACAGATCAGGATACACCTCTTGACCTGAGTTGCAATGGGATATCCACATCAAGTACTCGCGGTCTATCGAAATGTCCGCGAAAGTTGCCCTGTCCAACCTGTGGTAAGCATTTCGATCGTCCTTCACTTTTGAAACGTCATCTTCGGACACATACAGGTACGGATAAGTTATAAAAACCATGACATTATATAATTCATGTTAATCATTGTCTCGAATCTAATAGCAGTTATATAATATTTGGCTGTTGTCCGCGTAATATATTTCTTCTGTAATCATTCTTCTCAAATTTCAAATCATTGTCTGTATTATGTCACCAGCTTAATTTGCTCTATGGAAATTCTATTTTTGGAAATCCTTATCTCACGGTAGCGTGTTTACTACCTAATTCCAATAAAGCCGTATCAGTAAACAGTTTTTTTTTCTTCTTTTCTTAAACGGGTGCGTTTCAGGGGAAAAGCCGCACGGGTGTTCGGTATGCGGTAAAAAGTTTAGTACGAGCAGTTCTCTGAATACGCATGCCAGGATTCACACCGGAGAACGACCTCACGAGTGTCCGATATGTGGGAAGCGATTTACCGCCTCTTCAAACTTGTATTATCATCGAATGACTCATTATAAGGTTCTTATAGCAACTGCAAAATTTATTCCGTAAAATGAATTCACTCAACATAAGTGTCGGATATAATATATTATGATGTCGTCGTAGTGGGAATGGTGACTTTAGAATGCAGTTTTCATCCTTTAATTGAGCCCTGCGGATCCTAATCTCCATCTGAATTTCGAAATTGCTACAATTTCGGATAAAACTTTTCGTTATACCGATGTACCCGTTAAATTATATATGTATAAGTATTCATCGGAATCGAAAAGTGATACACCATTCAATGTATGGGGCGTTGATGTCCCCGCTACAACGCCGCGATAAAATTTTTTTCAAGAAAATATGGAATAGTTACAAGTTCGCGAGCGATAAAAATCTAATATTTATTATTTATGATATAATTTAAATATCATTCGTAGGAAAAACCTCACAAGTGCAACGAATGTGGACGTTCATTTCCAACTCCTGGAGATTTGAGAGCTCACGGATATTCGCACACTGGAGATTGGCCATTACGGTGTCCAATTTGTGCCCGCGGATTCTGTAAACCAGCGGCTCTACACCATCACGTGCAGCTTCACAGCGGTATAAATTTATTTATAATTAATGATAATTTATCAAAAATTCGCGTCAAAGTTACCCAATTAGATATAATACAGAATAAAATTGATTCGATATTGCGCGGGTGTGTCCCCAGTAGAATAAAACAAATTCACCGAATCCATGTTTTAAAGATTTCGTATTGAAAGAAATTCATTTCATGTAGAAAATAAATTATTTTTAATAATTTCCATTTTAGTCATTTTGATCAGAGATATTCAAAAAATGGATTAATTAATTCGTTCTATTTTTTAGTTTGGCATTCTAAAATATCTTAACACGTTTGAATATTATTTTTTATTGCTAGTTAGCAATTTTTATTTTTTATTGCTATAGCATCGTATTTTTATTTATGTTTCAGGGGATCGACCTTACTACTGCAAGTTATGCAACAAAAAATTTTCAGTAACGAGTAACTTGCGAGCCCACGAGCGAACTCATTATTCAGAAAGTTTAACCATCGTTTCCTCTACTCGCGATCACAATATACGAAATAATGATATTTTGATGAATAATTTAAATAATGGACCAAAATGCGAATCAGCGATGCAAATTCCTACTCCGATATTTCCATGGAATCCATGGCTACCGTTACAATACTCAAAGTAAAATCAACGATTTCGTACCGCATATCGATTGTATTAAATTTCGTTCTGTTTGTCAACGTCCTCAACTTTATTTTTGCTATAATATAGAAAGAGGCGCAGGGTCAAGTAAATAAACAAAAATAACGGCCAAAAATTTTATTATAGAATCTTTATTTATCTTATTTATGCTTATGACTTAGTTACAACGGTATCAGTTTCAGTATTTTTAGGATTTTCACTGCATTCCGTTTCCATAATTAACTTCTTTGCTTCTTCCTTATTATCACCATCATCATTTTCCACATTTTTCTCAGTATCAACAGTTATATCCGTTTTTACAACTTCATTTTCGACAACTACTTCCATTTTAGTTTCTTTATCCCCAACGTTATCTTCGTTATTTTCTTTTACTTCAGTTTCAGAAGTTTTCTCTTCATCATCCTCGCCTAACAGCTTCTTCTCTTCTTCTTCCTCCTCTTGAGCCTTGTTTGCTGCAGACTGAGCAGCTTGTGTTTGAGGCGACGTATCGCATTTCAAGATCTCACGTAGTGCCATTGTAGCATATGTACTGGGCCTCAAAGACATCTCAACAATTAATGCCTTGTGCTTGCCCTCTGTAAACCATTGAAAGATATTGATTACAAATTATAATTATAATGTACTGTAGCATGAACATGTATAGTATTTTTTTTTTGTTTTTATTGCCAATTATTAAAAGCTGAAAAGTAAATAGGTCAGTACAATATAATGTTTAGACTAATAATGAGTACCTGGGTCATCTTTAGGAGCTGATAGGCCCCTCATTTCGTCAACATCACAGAGAATTAGGTCGTCATATCTTTCTTTGTAGTGCATAACTCGCCAAGATATATCAGACGGTACTTCCAGCATCTTTCTGTACGCTCCACCCAAAGTGTATTTCCTGAAATTCATGATTGGAGAATGTAATTTATTATTCATATTCATATTTGTAGTTGTATTGATTCTGTGAATATACACAATAAATAATAAATGTATGTATGTATGTATCTGGGATGAACTTTTACTTCTTACTTTAGAATAAAGATTTATTTATAATCGTCCTATCTTTAGATATAGATAATACTGAAGCAGAATTCATCTGAAATCTTTCCTATTGTTACCATAATTAATTTTCACCTGTTTTTTTGCCTGAGATCTGTGGTCAAACCATCCTTGGCAAGGATCTCATCAAACCATGGTTTGGCATAAGTAGGATAAGTGACCCTCCATCCAGGCTGAGGCATAACAACATCAGCCATTGTATAATTAGGTAAATCTTCTTCAGTCAAAGTTTTTACAGCTGGAAGACTGCGTAGATCTTCCTTATCTGTTTCCACTGAGTTTTTCTCTTGTTCTATGTTATCTTTAACTTTGTCTCCATTCTCTTTGTCTTTTGCAGAGTCCTTGCTATCCTCGGTATCAACAACTGCAGTAGCTGTCAAATTCTCTTCTTTATTTTCAGTTTTAGTTTCAACTTTTTCTTCAGCTTCTTCAATCTCAACTTTAATTTCTTCCACTTCTTCTGTTACTTCAACCTGTTCTTCTGGCTTAACTGTTTTTAGTTTATCAGTTTCCTTAGAATCGCTTTTATGATCATCAACTTTATGCTGACCTTGATCTTTTTTCTTATGATTGTCATTTTCTTCCTCGTTATCATTATGAGTGTATTCTAATCTTTCCATCTCTTCTTTGAAGTTCGGATTTTCATATACCAAATCACCGACAACAGGCTTTGGTCCCAACTCTTTTATCCTCTTAGAGACCATGATGTTCCAAATCAAGCTTTGGTAAGCATGAATATACATTAGATTCGTGTTTCTGGGAACCCAGTCCAGTGCTCCCTGAGGATTTTGTTCTCCGCAAACGTGAAGGCCCCACAAAAGTTTTGCCTCAATTTTATCTGGTCTACCAATTCTTTGGTAGGCTGCATGGGCGTCTTTTGTCTTTTGATAAATCTCCCTAGCTTCGATAAGATCCCTTTGCTGTTCGCCTGCTCGTGGTTTGAGAATCAATTCAATTGCCTTGTGCCATTTACCCTGCAACAAAGCTCTCCCTATTTCGTGCGTCGGGATCGCAGCTACAGTTCCAAACCTTTGAAGCCCGTAATAATTGATAAAGCCATTGTCTCGCAGTGTAGTCATAGCCGTTTCAATTTCTTTATCAGTTCCAGTGACGCTCCTCAATCCAATTCTGAACCGATTTCCACTAAGCATTCCAAGTTTAAGTGGCTCTTCGGAAAATTTAAAGTTTCCAACGTAAGCACCTCTGACCGCTTTACCTGCTGCCAAAATATCAATGGGACTGATCTTTTTCAAACTAACCCACTGTGTGGTTCTAGCTCTACGATCCTTCGTCCCGGCATAATTAAACATGTTCGATTTCACACGAAGGTACATCGCCATCTGATTTAAAGCATCCATAGTGTCCATATTGACTTTGTGCAATAGAAAGTGGCAGTAATTTCCACCACGGCGAGCCCAGTCTACTCGCTGATCTTTGCGGAACTTGTGACCTGAAATTTTTCGTGTTTATTGTTTTAGAAATTCCTTTTGGCTTTTTCTGATTATTACAATGTGCATAGTCTACTGTGAAAATGAGAATATAAGTTTATGTTTAGTTTTTTTACCACTTAGTTTCTGCTTGTTAGCTTTAGCGACAACGATTAATCTAGTTTCCCCCTTCTCCACAGTTTGGCTAATAGTATTTGGTATTTTTTTCGCAATTGAGTGAATTGCACGACGTTGATCTTTGTTTAAAGTGGTGACGTCGATATCGATGGATGTAACCATGTTGTCAGCTTCCATAAGTGTTTCTAACTGGTCCCAGATATGTGATGGAAATTCTTTTTTCAGATCTTCAATATCCTCAAGGTGCTCTGGCTCCGGAGGTATGCTTTGGTCTGTTAATTTAGCTATTTCACCGTTCAAATTTATCTCATGAACGTGAAAATCTCCGTATCTTTCCTTAACTACACCGGAAAAGCCTTTGTGATCTCCGACAAACTCTGTCACACCTATATCTACTTCTTTTAAACGATTTCCAACTTCCATTTTTGGTCTCTTTCCATCTGTGTCTTGATTTCCCTGGTTTCTCTTGTATCCTCTTCTGCTTTGGTTGCCACCTCTAAATCCTAAAAACAATTTCAACTATTTTTTAGTGAAAAAAATTCAATCTTATAACACAGTCAACCGTAGTTTTGCTTGTTTGAACAATGCTTTAGGGTTTCGTATCTCTTAATGTTTCGATAATTTTCAAGTATATTGTGTTGCGTAGGTTTCAGCGAATGAATATGATTATGTTTTGTTTAAATAGTAGTACAGGAGTTCTTGGTGTATTTATAATAAAAACTCTATAAAATCGACTGGAATAAAGCGATTGTGAATTTGGTGAAAATTTTTTGATTTACCACCGCCTCCACCTCGATAACCACGGTGGCCAGCACCGCCGCCTCCGCCTCCGCGACGTCCCCAGCCATCGCCACCACCGCCGTAATAACCTCCCCTGGAGAAAGAGCGACTTCCACCTCCATCGGCAAAACGATCATTACCTGAATAATAACCGCCTCTGCCACTACCGGCGAAATTTCCTTCAGAGCTGCCGGCACCGACACGTTTATTCTCACCGCGTCTTGGCATTGTTTTATTTCTTAAGATTAGTTTAATTTAAATATTGTTATGGCATCACAGAATTATGTCAGATATGTTGTTGAGTTAATAGAAGTAGGGAACTTGTATTGGCCCGTTAGTCGTGCTTTTTCTTGGATTTACTATTGTTTTCACACCGTAAGACGTAGGTTATGTTTTCCAACGTGCTTTTCACTTGTACATACAATTGTGCAATGACAGCGATGAAAGGCGGAGGGGGAAGCATATCAAACATGCTGCACACATGCCGGTTTGACGCCACAGAGGGTATCCCTTAAAATTAGAGGACAAACATACCTACATTACGTATATGGGCTTACCATCCAGCGGTAACAGCAGTCACGCACACAGTCTTACCTTCCGGTACGTTCTGCCTTACCACGACATAAGTATGATTCATGGAGTTCATTAGTTCGAACTTTACGAGATTATTTTTAACTCGGGTATACATACCTATAAGTATGTATATTGCAGCCCTATTTTCAAATATTCAAAATTATTCATTCTTTCGGGAGAAATGATATGATTCTAGTTTCAGATTGCTCGTGTGAATGATTTTTAGCTAACGCGCTCCTCTACTGTACGTATAGGTATATTTATACTTGGAGACAACAATGTAATTGTTGCTGTAAATCCAATTGCAAAAAGCGAATCTAATTGTTAACTCGCCGCAGAATACCATTTTCTCAGAACAAAACTGTTGGTACTTTACAAAGCGAAGCTTAAGCATAAGGGACAATCTCACTACCCAGATAACAATCATGCGGAGCACGTTACCCGCACGACATGAGTCTCACCCTGTGTGTGTGAGAATGCACCGTTTTTGCCAACACTACGTGATGGGCGCATAAAAGCGTGCGTTACAAGTTGCATTTCGCCATCACATGTACTGTCACATAGCTCTATGGTCCAGAATAAGCAGAATTCAATTTGATCAAGTATTATAGTTGTATAGATGTATTTTGCAAAATAACTCGGTAGTCGTGCCTTTGGTACGTCGTCAGTCAGTCAGTATAATTGAGATTTTCAATTCGTTGACTAACAGATATTTGCAGCAATTCGTTTCTAAGCTATTTACAGAATAATAAAAGCTTCCGGTGTTTGGCCTCAGCAAGAAGAAGAGTTATCGCTTCATTCCATTTGAGCGACAACAAATATTATCAGGATTGCAGTAAAGGAGGAGGAAATATAAGAAGCATATTTTGTTATTTCGTTTATTCTATACATAGACTATTTCTATTTTCGATTTTCGGACAACCTCTCTGCTTTCGGAGTATTTCTATCGATCTAAAGAGCGGGGGAAGCGGGGCTCGAGAGTATATTAGCTGCCAGTCGTTCATCAGCGTTGCAGCGTGCAGCACTACATCTGACGTCAGAAAATCACAGCGCAACTACACACATGTAACGATATACGACTTCTGTTTAATGCCAACTACTCCATCTATAGAGCAGGCCTTGGAGCAGAGAGAGAAGGTTACTGATCGGCTGGCAATGATTATTAGCGCCGTTCAGTTTCGTATAAGCAAACGTTGGTCTAAAGAGTGGGGGGACCGGGGTTCGAGAGTATATTAGCTGCCAGTCGTTTATCAGCGTTGCAGCGTGTAGCACCACGTCTGGCGTCAGAGAATTCCAGCGCAGTTACAACACATGCGATGATATATAGCAGTCGCGCCAGACACCGCTTATACCGGCAAAAGTAGTTCGTCACTTCGACCGCGAGATGGCGATACCAAATCATTCATTAATTCATTCATTCGTTTCAGACCCTGTTGGCGGAAAGACAACGACCTTGTACTTGAATAGCGGCACCTGCTCTCGCGGGGTCAGTGGCCCTCGTGGCGTCAAAGAGTTCGTACGGGGGTTGCGTTAACGAATTCAATATCCATACTCCGAACAGATATTGATATTATAACACTCGTTCTTTTGTTACAGATGAATCAACTTCAATCCAAAGTCCGAACGTATTTGTCCTGTATACAGATTGAAGTTCCCATTGCAACGAACGAGTTTATATTAAACTTAATTGTATAATGTAGATTATTGTAGTAAAAATGTGGTTTATAGATATATTAAGATAACTTGTATGTCAAGAAGCAAATAAAGAAATTCTATCAATTGCGATGGGTATGTATTATTTTTAAGAAACAATTACAAGTTGCCTTATTTCAAACTGTCCCCAGTCCATAACTGAAAATTTTTTCCCACCAAAAATTTTAGTGTACGACATATAGCAACGCGCATGAAACCATGTATACATGCATCGTAGACTGAATGTATTATTTAGTCAACGCATGCATGCATGCCTCTAGCAGAAAAAATTTTCCCGCCAAAAATTTCTGCACACTTTCTCGGGTCAGATGTTCTCCTAATACCAGGAGCAATTTTTCGAATGAAGATTTTGAAAACTCTCAAAATTTGTACATTCAGAGATTTTGAAATTCTTAGTCGAAAATTGCTCCTGGTATCAGGATAACATCTGACCTGAGGAGGTTTGTGGAAATTTTTGGCGGCAAAAATTTGGAGGTAGTGGTACTTAGCGGGCGTTTTTGTAAAAAGTACAAGAAAATATAAACTGAGCTATTTCAATTTCAAATTTTTTTTTTCTGTTCGTTTTTTTTCCTTAATTTTAATTTTAATTGATCTTCTGTTATGAGTACGTAACGTATGCTGCATGTTACTACTCGTTACGGGTGTTATGTATATTGAAATGTCCAGAAACAAATCGGAAGCAAATTAAATTGTACTTGGCAACGTCCGCTGATTTCAATACTTTTGTAAATCTAGTACTACTCTTTCGAATATTTTCTTAACAAATTTTTGTTGATAGTTTTGTTTTTGTTTTGTTCGCATTTGTGCACCTACAGTATAGGTATGTTAAATCACGTAGCTTTGAGTCTAAAATATTATATCATTTGAATGTAGCAATAGTAAGGTATGTCTTTCAGCATTCCTGCAGAACATTTTCGTCAATGTCTTCTGGATTGAGTTTTGAATATGGGCATCCATATTGGCGTGGGTATCCCCTGATTTTTAGGTACCTGTAAGTATCATAGTGTGAGATAGGATTAAGAATAGCGTTTTTTGAGCTTCGAATAGCTTGCAATTATGAATCCATATGGAACTTGGAATAAAGTTTTTATGCGATTGTAGTAGTTTGTAAAGTTTTATCCGCTTTATGTTCTCTCGACACCTGAAGTCATGGAATATTTATCAAGTGGAAGGGTTGGTATAATAGTATATCCTTTGGGTATGCAACGAATATGTATTTATTTGCGATAAACTATACGGGAACTATGCGAAACTGATCAACCTTGGGGGGGGGGGGGGGGGGTTCTTGGCCTATTCCTTATAGTTCACAGCTTATGAATCTATACACAAACATATTTTGGCCGTATCTACAATCAAGTGATAACTTAAAAATAGTTTGTAAATTCATTGTTTGCGTCATAAACTAATGAGTGAATGAGCGCGTGATAACCATACAATAGAACAGTGAGTATACCTATATAACATAGGTATAATAATTCATAGTTAAATAGGATGATCTGTAATACGGTAAAATCAATTAAATTAGAGGAGCGATATTCATAAAATATTGGTAGAGTACGGTAATCACAAACAGCCAGTGCTTAACAGTTGCAGTAGAATCGGCATCCGTAGCCGTTGCAGTGGTAGTAGCATCACTAGTCGTATCTGCTATCTTCGGATATGCTTGAGTTGTCGTTATCGGTGGTTCCGTTTATACAGGAGCAGTGTACAGGAGTTTCTTGAAGGTGCTTGCACATAAACTGTGGTCGTAGTCGTAGTCGTATTCGTACTTGTAGTCGTTGTTGGGTCTACGATAGGAGATACGGGAGCCGGCTTAAGTTGTTGCAGTCGGTACGAATACAAGTACGGTAGTCGTTGTAGTCGTCGCCGGCTCTGTTATTGTAGGTACGGGCGTCGGTGTCGTAGTTGGTTCTGTTGTAGTCGTTGTCATAGTTGGTTATGTTGTAGTCGATATCGGTGTCGTAGTTGGTTCTGGTGTAGTCGTTGTCGTAATTGCTTCTGTTGTAGACGTTGTCGCAATGGCTTCTGTTGTAGTCGTTGTCGTAGTTGGTTCTGGTGTAGTCGTTGTCGTAATTGCTTCTGTTGTAGACGTTGTCGCAATGGCTTCTGTTGTAATCGTTGTCGTAGTCGGTTCTTTTGTAGTAGTTGTCGTAGTTGCTGCTGTTGTAGACGTTGTTGTAGTTGGTTTTGCTGTAGTCGTTGTCGTAGTTTGCTCTCCTGGATAAACCCAGGATGTTACGATCTGAATCGGCGTCTCTACCACCTCTTTTATAAATCTCCATGTGGGTGCAGGTTTTGCTTGCGACAGATGACTCGTTGTCAAAAGTACAAATAGCACTATGAATTTATCCATATTTCCTCTTTGCAGTTGATTCTCAATTTGCCTCTCTGGACGATAACCGACTGCTTTTATACACCAGATAATCAGTGATGCGTGAAAAACAAGTGTCTCCTCACTGACTTTAAACACGTGAGTCAATATTCTGTCACGAAAACATTACATTATTGTTCCATCAAATCGAAATTTATTGCCAGCCATTTGAAAACTCTATTTCCAATGTTTCGAAATTTCAAACATTTGAATTGAGAATGATGAAATATGGTACTATATTACCTATATCTTTACGTTGCAGATTTCTTTTTACGACCGAGCCTTGCCGAAAGTCCTAGTTGGGCATGTGCAGTATTAGCACAGTTCTTCACTCAATCCAAAACTGAGAATTCAGACCGATTTAATGCATTCTTCGTTAGTTAGAATTCGTTCAGATTGCAGATGCTTGACACTGTAATCTTAGATTGGAATCAATGGGAATTCATGCCACGTAGAATATTTTGTGCCAGGAAAAATCGTCTTATTTCATTTTTGAATACAGATCTATTGCGAATAACGAATGATTGATCGCGTTCAACAACAATTGTTACAATGATTTCGAAAGAAGAGGGAACAGAAGTCTATGATGGCTGAGGATCGTGATAGAAAGACAGCGAATCCAGTCATTTTTAATTAGATTATTAAATTAATTTGTTTATTGTTAGACGTGCTGTGTTTATCATTATTGTTTCCGAATATCTTCATTGTGTTTCTGAATATTATCTCTCTTACTCACGGTGGGATGTTGCACGCTGTTAATGATGTCTTCTATGCAAATGGACCTGTTTTCATTCGGTACAATTAGACATAGTTGACAATGAATATTTTGTTCAACCTTTCTGGGTAGCTCGGCTCTGTAAAGAGTTTCATCAATGTGCTGGGATTGTAGATTTTTTGCCATAAATTGTTCAGAAAATAAATCTATCGAACGAACGAACGATTTTTCGATACGTGATTTATCGTTGTGGAAACTCAAAGGTTGTAGAAAATAAAAGAACAACAAACGTTTGTCAATTTTACAACTTGGTACTAAAAAAGTTGATATTTCAGTTAATTTTTTCAGTATCAAATAGTTGTGACCAAATATACAACTAATTCTGATATTCTGAGTTTACACTGAGTCAACTTAAAATTGTGTACGTCGCAGTGCCAATCAAGTCTAAAACAAATCTCCTATGTTTCAAGATGTGAAAAACAATTTTGTCGCTATGATCGTTCATATGGATGCATTGGGGAATACGCAATTCACATTATGCTTATATGGTATCGTAAATTTTAAAGATAATAAATTAATCTACCTGTATGGTTAGCTATCGCAATGAAAATAATCAATTACGTTGGTATTATTTCACGAGAAACGTAGACATCCGTATTTATGCAACTGTAACCTTGTCTGAAGCGTTGCGCATTGTATAAATATTGGAGGACCAATTGAACTAATTAGTCGATATTATTGAAAATATATTTGTCACACTGTCGCAGTCTTCTTACGTAAACAAGGAATCGACTACTGTCTGTTATTATTCGAAGACTAAAATATGGTACAGCTAGTTGGTTACGAGATTAAGAATACCTATCCCTCAGATTTCTGATACGACTCTCCGTCGATGCATTTGAAAATTACCCCTCGTTTTACCGCTGGATAGTTCCTAGTAATATTGAGCACGTAAAGTGCAGGTAAAAAATTAGAAGAATTAATTTTGATTTCGCTGCCTTGCAGATATTTGGATTTATTATACACGGGGTGTAATGAGAGAATATGGATCGGCGGAGAATGATATAGACCACAAAGAGTTTGTTATATCGTACCTCATGAAAAAAGTTGAAACTTCAATAGCTTTGGTATTTGGTTCAACGTATTAGAGACAAAAATTAAACCAATGCTGATATTTGAAACGAAAGTTACAGCATTTCGATAATTCTAATGTTCTGCTGACTTCATGCAAGCACGTTTTCCAATAGAGTTTTCCAATAGAAGCGAACGATCAAATTGAACTAGATATGAAGATTTTCAATGCCCATCATTTGTAGTGTAGTAAATTTCAAATATTTTCATCTCGACATTTCTGAGATCATTCGGTGGATTTCTCGGACAGAGTTTTCTTTGAATATGTTTTTTGATGACTAGAGGCCCGGAGACATGAAGACAGTCTCGTTGGAGTTAACAAAAGTCATTTTTCGAACGAAACTAATACTTGACTTATCATCAATGTGATGAAATGACAAATAATGAGATAGTGCATAGGTAATAGTTAAAAATATAGATTATAACCTATATTTTTTCTCGGTACATTTCTAAGGTATTAAAAACTTGCAGAATCCGCACGCTAAAACTCACCTCAAATCAATAATTGAATTGAATAATTTAGTCTTTCTACGATAATTTGCCAGTTTTTTACGCATTCGAAGTACAAACCATGATGTGAAAAAAAAAAAATAAATAAATAAATCAATATTTAATCCCGAATTTATGTAATACCTGTAACTACAGCCAGTTGATTTTTTGCGACAGCGATTTGTGCGATAACTTTTACTTGGGCTACTCCATGAGGAAGAAGGTTCGGAAAACATTTTATTTTTAATCTTAATTTCATCTTGCTTTTGCAGGACCTCTGGGTGTGGATGACAGGATTGGGAACAGTAATTTTTTTTACCACGAAACAGACCTTTGCGATTTGTACGTAATTATTATTTGATAAAACTTGGAATAAATTCCCGCAATGTGATTGGCTGAGTTTGGAAATTTTTTCTTCTTCTCGTTTTCTTGACTCACGGAGTGATGAAATAGATAAAATGTGAGCGGAATTCTAGAAGTATCCTTTAAAGGGTATGCAATGAATATTTATTAGCGATAAACTACATGGAAACTACGTGGATTGTCTGCTTCATTATGTATAATACATGCTGCACAAATTTTAGTTTTATCTACAGCTAAGGGATAACTTGATAATATCTTATAAATTCGAAGTTTATGCTATAAACTAATAAGGGAGTAGGCGTGTGATAACCATTCAATAAAGCGTTGAACATACATATACATAGAAATTCATAGTAAAATTAGGCGATCAGTAACATGGTAAAATCAGTTAAATCATAGTAGCGATGTACTCGTGATTGGTTGGAACGTACTCGTGAATGATTCAGTCGTGGTCGTAATCGGTTCAACCGTGCTCGTGATTCCTTCGGGCTTGGCTACCGTAGTCGGTATTAAAGGCTGAAAGATCCCATCGATTATTTCGAATATAATTTCTAGTTTGGGTGCAGGTCTGGCTTGGGATAACTGACTGGTAGTCAAGAGTACCAATACAATGATTAATGTGTCCATGTTTCGTCTTTGTAGTTAACTCACAATTTGACTCTGGACCATAACTGGAAGCTTTTATACATGAGACCAACAGTGATGTGTGTTTCTTCGTTGACTCCAAATATGTGAGACAATATTTTTACTAGTCTCGCGAGAAGTAAAAAAATAATTTTGTTGCGGTTGTTCAGTTGCATAGTGCATTTGACACTACATCACTTAGATCGTGCTTAAATATGAATATATTATTGATTTGAAAGTAAATAAATTAATTTATACCTATAGTTTGCTAACTCAATAAAAATATTTATTTACCTCTGCATTATTTCAGGAAGACCGTATACATTCGTATTTATTTAACTGTAACCTTGTCTGACACATTGACAAGTGTATAAATATTGAAGCCTCAACTTAACCAATTCGATATTATTGACAATACATTTTTATCAACTGTCACCACTTTTTTACGTAGATGAAGAATCGACTAATGTCTAACATTCGAAGACTATATTATCTAATTGATTACGATAATCGATTAGATGTTGCCACTCAGAATTGGGACGTAGAAAGATGGTTTAAAAGAAAAAAGAAATCACACTTCTTATATGAACAGCGAGAGATAATAAGATTCAATATCTACTGCTCAGAAGTACGAGGTCACTCCATGTCGATGAATTGGCGAATCATCCTTTCCTTTATGATGGATATCCCTAGTACTACGTCATAAATTGGTAAAAACTTGAAAAAACAGAAATTTTTCTTCAGTTGCCTTTCAGATATTTTGATTTATTGTATATATAATATTTATTACAATGTTAAATTACACTAAGAACAGCCTTAAATAACTTATAATGTTTTACACATCTATATATGTAATTTTTTATCAACGCAATATAAAGTAACATTGTATGTATAAAATGATGCTCATCACCCTCTGTTAAATTTTGATTCCGTTCAACTTGGTCCCGATCCCAAATCTTGTATAATTTATAAAAAAATATAATAAAATATTGCCTAGCGTCCAATTCTCCCAAATTACAGCACACTGCACGTCCTCGACTGCGAAATAAAGCGATCATTGTTTTTTTAGTATTCAAAAATTCACAGTAAATCCAAAAAACTTGTATAAATTTTTATCAATTCTTACTTTCACTTTTGTATTCGAAGCACTGCCACCTTTAACGCCATTCTCTTCAATTTGTGGTTTTTTTCCTTTGAATAGTCTTGCCATTTTTCCTGTAACATCGAACAATTAAATCCAATTTTTTCTAATTGAAATAAAAAAAATCATTCAATTTTTGTTTTTCGCTTACCAGTTCTTGGGGGCGGAGATTGAACGACGTCAGCATCGTCTTGACCCGTTTCGATTTCCATTTCCGTTTTATCCTTGTCCTTATTCTCATCCACTTCTGTCTGTTTCTCAATCTTTGCATTCATCTCATCTCCATTCTCGGACCGAGTAGATTTTGAACTGTGCAATCGAGCCACTGCAGATTTCTCAACGGTTTCATCAACCCGTCGATTAATGTCATCGTCTTTATCTTCGAAAGGATTTTTCGAATGCCCAGAACCATTTCTAGACAATTTCCCTGCGCTCATTGTCACATCATTTGACGCTGAGGAATTTGAAGAGGATATATGCTTTTCTCCGTCTACCGCCTTTTCCGAAAGACCAGATCTTTGTCTCGGCGGTTTTGGTGGCGGAATTATTTGATGTTGATCCATCGATGATTCCGGCTTTTGCATTTCCGCATCAGAGGTTTTTCTTTTGCCATCAATCGACGGATGGCTTTGATTAGATTTTGTCGATTTCAGACTCGTTGCTGATTGATTTCTGTTCATTACATTCTCCGGTGACACTCGATTTCCCAGATCGTTGTTATTCGTAACTTCTGCCGTTTCGTCTGCCAGTTCGTTAAGCAATTCTTCAGTCTTGTTTCCTTCCTCGATGTAGTCGGCCAGCTTTTTCGGAAATTCTGGTTTTTTAATATTATTCATCGCGTCTTTAACACTCCCCATCATATCCTCGGCGGTTTTTTTCACCATAGTGACATCTTCTTCAACAGTTTCTTTCACGTTCGTTACAACCCCCTCAACATTGCTCCGTAATTCTTCCTTCGCGTTCGTCATTGCGTCTGTTACCTTATCACGTGTCTCTGTTATACTGTTTTCAACAGATTTTATCGCGTTGTCCAAATCATTTTTGTCCGGAATTATATCAATCGGGATTCTACCTAGCGCGGGAATTTTTAACGGTGGCAAAGAATTCTTTCGCTGACCTGCATCCTGAAATTTTCAAATTTAAATTCGTCGATTTTTATTGTAGTCAATTAAAAAACATAAAATATGTAGTTAACAGGTTGACATAGATATATATTTTTTTCTTTAATTTCTATAGATATTTACCGATTGTACCGATGCAGCAGTTTCTACCTCGGCTGCATCATCCCGTCGTTTGCCGACGAGAATCGTGTGACATCCCCCGCACGAGACCTAAATTAAATTGGCAATTTTATAGCGGTTTAACTTATCAGTTGGATAAAACTGGAAAATATCATTCAATTAAAACTGTTGATAGAATGAAATTAGTGATGTTAAAAGTATCGGCAAATAAATCGGTAGATTCCAATCTATCTAGGTACATAATAAAATGCTCAAATTATTATTTAATATATCAGTTTATAAAGATTTTACGTAAAAACAGAATGTAACTTTCAGATGTTATTGAGAATTTATAATTTCTAAAACTTAAACTATTTCGATGGTTTTTTTATTAGATTTTATTGAGGTAGAAAAATATCTTACATCGGTTATCATAAGTTCCTCGTACTTAGCGGCATACGTTATTTCATGAACATTGTTTTCATTCTCCTCAAGACCGAGTTTTCCATGTCTTCCATCGCCACACATGAACAATTTTCCAGATTCTGAACAAAAATTATTTAATTTCGTCTATAAAATATTACGAACAATATTACGAAGTTTAATATTTTCTTGAACAAAGCTTTTGTTGCTAAGAACTGAAAGAATATTGATGATAAAACAAGCCTCAAATCCATATAGCTGAATTAAATATTTTAGATTTGACGTTAGAAGTGAAAACTGGAATGTTATACCCACGTAAAAACTGAAAAATAAAATTTAATTCCGAATTTATGTAATACCTGTAACCACAGCCGTATGACTTTCTCCGGCAGCAATTTGTGTGATAATTTCTCCTTGGGTTACTCCGCGAGGAAGAAGTTTAGGAGTTTGGACTTCGGTGACGTTTACTCCCATCCCTAATTGTCCGCTGACGTTACTTCCGAAGCAATACAAGGCTCCAGTTTCTGTGCGTGACGAATGAAGAAAAGTTTTCACGGTTTTTTCTTCCGTTTCGTATATTTTCATAACGTATAAGTATTACAGAACAAGCAACAACTTGAAGTAGGCCATTTAGTAACGGAAATATAATCTATACCCGCCGCGCTCACTTTATTATTCACACAAGTAACTTTGAGCCAACTTCAGCAACTTTCAAAACTAGCGTAATAATTGATACACAAGTTTTATACATATGTATATGTATAAAAAAAATTATAAAAGCTGCTTCGTATTGTATACCAGTTAGAACGAGACTGTGGTGTCCTCCGCAAGCGATCTTCACTGCTGGACCCGGAAGCTGTAACTGTTTAGGAGCGGCTTGGGTAGAGAAGTTTACAACGATTCCCAGCTTTCCACTTTCAGCCTCACCGCAAACGTATATTAGGCCGGTTTCTTAAAAATAATCAAACTTGTTAAAGATAAAAAAATATTTAAAAAATGGAAAGAAAACGTGCTCGATCGAATGGAAATGAAAAAAAAAAAAAAACGAGCGATTAAATAACAACTCTATAAAAATGTATTTATATAATCACATCTAGCGCGAAATTTTAATAACGAGATTTCGTCTATGACCGTATATGAATTTGAAATGAAATATTTTCTAACCAGTCAAAAACGCCGTGTGATAATATCCGGCACTGATAGCCTTGACGGATTCTGGAATCGGAACTTTTGTTGGTTTATTAACCAAACCGGAAGTTCCGGGTAGTCCCAATTGTCCCTCGAGATTACTTCCCCAAGCTAATACACCTCCGTCGCTAATTAGCGCCATAGAATGATGAGAGCCAGCGGCAACTTGCAGAATTTTTGGACCAACTAATCCACAGTCGTAAACAAGAACAGGAGAACTAGAACTGTCACCAGCAGCCAGTCCTCCACGACCTAGTTGCCCTTCTTGGTCACTACCACATGCAAAGATTTTCTGTCCACCTGATAAATTCAGAATTTATTCCTTTTTATCTTTCTTGATTTGTCTTCATTTTTATTGGAAAAATTTTACACTGGGATTGTGACCTTTGATGTTCTTTAACGACTTCAACGTTCTGACGGATCATTACTATTCGCGTTCGAAGGACTCGTTAATTTTTAATTAAGTTTCGTGAAAGAATCGATATGGTTATAGGTATACTATATACATCTAGCTGGCTAATCGGGGGACGCAATTCGTTCAATGACCTTTGCTTATAAGAATCAATTGTGGGTCATTGCCCTTCTCTTGAGGTACTATCGAATAGGTTAGTTGGAGAGATCAGGTAAGATTAAAAATTACACGCTTACCGGTACATATTAAAGTGTGTGCTCTTCCGCACGCAACGTTTGTCACTTTTTCAGGTTTCAGGACTGAAAAAATATGAACAATTTTCAAAAGAGTTTCATCGTGTAAGTAGATAATTATTTTTCATAAGTATTCTATAACACTCACTTTTTATACAAGATGGTTTGCTCACGTGATTCTTGTGGCCGAGACCCAATTGCCCCCAATCGTTACTCCCGAAGACAAAAAGTCTACCGCTTTCTGAAAAAGTTTCAAATTTTTGAACCATATTTATAGGAGATCGTTTGCGAAGAAAAAGAAAACGCAGAGTATTACGTTTTTCATGCGAATAGCTGTTATCAGAAAATCCTGATTCCGAAGGTTAGAGTTTACGTAGTGGTTTCTCTAACTCGTTTAACGAACGAAGGTAATAATTAACGTTTTTTTCTCCTTCTAGAATTTACGAGTGTACAGACGTTGTTGCGGTAAACAGTTTTAGAACAGCAAGTAGCTTTTCTAATCGACTTATGGTAATTTACTTCTAGTCATTCTTCATACGTATATAGAAAATTTAAGTACTACCCGCACGGTACGACGCGTGTACATACATATACATACATATCATATGCCAGTTATTTTATTCTTCACAGTGAGTAATTAGTTTTACTCAATAATCATCATGAGTCTATTTTTATCAAGTTTGACTCAGTGTAATTGTATTAAAAAGTGAAAAAACAAAAAATTTGAAAAAACAGGAGTGCAGAACAAATAATAACACCGTTGATCAATCATTTCAATCTTTCTTCGGGTTTAAAATAGTTTCATATTGTACAATTTATTCTTCGTCTTATATAGTATTACTGCGTGACCCCTAAAACAACAAGGCTTTCGCAAGTACATCTTCCCCTTTCATGTATAAAACTACGTAAGACATAGCTACATTCAAAGTATGGGTTATGGTTATACTGGTTTACACAATACATAGATACCCGTATACCTATAGAACGTTAACAGGCATATAATATTTGCATTATTGATTCCCAGCCGTAACTGGACAGTGGGCATTTCGCGTGCGTGTGTACCAGGTATATCTGTGTGTATATAGCGTAGACATACACGTGTGTATATAGTACCACGTGGTGATGATAGAGTTTGCACTGCGTTTCACGGTGCAGAATTTGTAAATCGGGTTAGTTTCGATCCTGAACTTTAGACTCGCCTTGCCCTCGGGCCTTTTGCCCTTTTACGAATGGGCATACATTCTGATGGACGTAAAGGAAAGGCTAGGTGTAAAGCGTACGGGGTCAGAAAAGGACCTTTCGTAGAATAGGCACTGTAAGATTGCGTGAAACGATAAGAATTCCGGCGTAGACTTTGCTGAACCGGTACATATGCAAATATCCCTGCCAATTGTATCGCGTCCTTACCGCCAATCCTCACCCTCGTGCGTTTATTCTTAACGCGATATGCCAGCTCTTAATACCTGCGTCTTTTGTTGGTCTCTCTGTGGCCTCACGAAAGTCCGTATTCACAATTGCCGTGCGAGCAAAAGTTTGACCCCTTAATAATTCATCCGCGTTATTTTTGAACCTAAATTTTTTATTTCTTTATATACTTTTACAATAGCCATACGTCTTCCCGTCCTCTAATCTGATTCATAAATTTGAATTAAACATCGCAGTATTCTTAATTATTACTGTAAATCCTTACGAAATTTCAATATTTTAATAAAAGTGACATACATAGTATAAAAATAAAATAATATCGTTCGTATAGGTATAGTTTCTTGTTCAGTTTATCGCTCAGCGTCAGCGTGTCATTTGCGATATGAGGACACCGTTATTCCGTTAGGTTGCTGATTACTGTCGTGTCATAGTCACGTGACTCTGTTTTTCCTATCCCTCAATTGATCAGTTTTTTCTTATCGGTTTGTCAGTAGACATATAAGTTTTTCCTGATATATTTATAAATCCCATTGGACCAATCCAAGTTTATTAAAGAAATTGGTAATTTTGTTATCGCGATGATATCTATAAATGTAGATATTAGGTATAGTATTGAGTTGAATATATTAAACATTTATAAGTATCTCAACGGGATGGTAGATTTTCAATGGTCTTTTGAAAGAAATTTATTACACCTTCGTGTAATACTTACAACAATTTTTAGAAAGTGTAGTCTCGCCACCGCAAAGATTATAATTATACATATAGTAGAAGTTAAGTATTTTATAGTCTTACGTTAAAACTCCTACAAATGTTAGAAATACACACGCTATACTTAGACAAAAATATGGCCGAATAATAATACGATAATGATAATAAAAATAATGATAATAATAATTTAAAAAAAAGAACAGGTGACCACGTGGATATCGGGTCAAGCTGATGCTTGGAGTCGTTCACATATTGATTTTAAAATAAATCATGTAGTTTAACCGTAGTCTTATAGAATCGATGTAATGAATCACCTATCGCATATGTAGGTCCCTTCTACATATGCGATTTATGCAGTCAATAAAATATACCGTCACAGTTAAATTGTGTTAATTATTGAACAATGTTCAATAAATGTAAGAAAATTTCATCTTCTACTACCAATTATCTATATTTTTTTATACTAATAAGAAATCTCTTGCGAAGTTACAATATAGTGAGTGAGAAATAGAAAAATTTTTGGGGTTTTCTAAATCACCAGTTCCTCGGCTTGGTCAGCTTTACCTGTTATCTTTGATTATATACGACGTTCGTGACCAGATTCCGATAACACAATTGAGGTCTGTGAAGACTTATTGTATAGCTATGTCTGCCCTATACATATATAGGAAAGCTGCGTGAGTTAAAATCTAAAGCTTTGTTAATAAATTGTTGAAGCTCGTTTTGGTTAACGTTTCGTTTCTTGAAATTTATTAGAATTAACTTACCGCAAACAACGGCTGAGTGCTCATCTCCACAGACGATGGTAACTACCGGGTCCTGGCGGATGAAAAAATGCGAAGCAAAATTATCTGCGAACCTGCTACGCCCGATGGTAAATACAGCGCCGCTATCTGAAGCATATAAAGTCCTGGATTGACGTACTTATTTCGTTGAAGGTAAAGGTCGTAGGATAATGAAAAGGCTTTCGGGGGATTGATGTGAACTATTCTATCATCATCATCATCATCATCATCATCATCATCGGCGAGTGGTATCGTGACATTACGGACTTGTAATTTGAACTTAGAAAATTGTAAGCGAAGACGTGAATATATTTCAGTCTATAGAAAAGTGTACCTTGTTACTTGGAAAAATTATTTCTTCACAATGATTGGACGGAACTTATTCTAGTTTATGTTTGGTTCTCGGGAAATCTACACCCTGTGCTTTTCGCTTCAGGAAGCACGTGCACACGGTAAACAATAGAATTATAGGATACCCCAGTATTGATTTTCATAGTCGATTTTAAGAAATGCAGAGCCCGGATATATGCAGTGCTCAAAACATCAATTTCTCTTCAAATTATACATTAACAAGGTTGTTGTATAATTTGAAGAAATCAAAATTGAAATTTCTAGTTGGTTGTGGGCATATGCCATATTTTTCGCAGAATTAGTTAAATTAGAGTTTAATTTAAATATTTGGCGCAGAGAAATGTTATATGTTAATCTGTTGACTGGTTTAGTTATTTTCAATTTTAACTTCATGCGTGAATTTTTTAAGGCTTTTTAGGAGAGGTTCGATAAACCCGTCCAAAAATTTCTTTAAACTATTGAGAAATTTTATTTTTCAAGTTATTACAAAAAAAAAAAAAAAATTAGCCTGGAGTTGATATATTGATTTTTCAAATTTACTTTAAAGTTTGAGATATGTTCGTTGATCAAAACTGTATACATAGAAGTTGAATAAAACATCTTGAACACGTCGTTTACAAATTAAAAGTCTTAAACTTTTGATTACTGTTTCCGCATCAGCCAAAATGTCAACAGATTGGAAACCACGATTACATTGATTTAACACTTAAAAAACTATCCTCGGCCTTTCGCGTTATCACGAGGAATTATAACAGCTAACAACGCTATCTTTCTCCTATAACACGATACACGTGCATTGTATACGATTATAACGAGAACAAACTTTCATATTTTCAATATTGAATAATTCAACGTATAAAATTCGAATATTCATTTCACAGAATGAAATCACCGAAGCTCAATAGTTGTGCAAGTTTTATGCGCGAAACGTTTAAATTCCCGGTAGGTTCTATAATACTATTATACTATACGTATTCGTCTACTCGTCTATACCTAATAATACAACTAGGTATAGTAGATTCTTGAAACTTTACTGTTCCAAACATTCGTCATCTACAGTTCTCTCAGAAATATTTTTCCAAACATTATTTAACATAGAACGCGAGTTAATACTGTACATTTATTTAGTCAGTAAAACGATAAAATTCAGATTCTTTAACATTTGCTTTCGAAAATTTGAATTATTTATAAACAGATTTGAAATTCAAAATTAATTCAATATGTATATTCAAAATTTTGTTTAAATTTGCAGTATTGTAATAAATTCGAAACAAACTTGTTTTGCGTTTATCGGACTTGTGTTAGATTAACATCATGACACACATATGATACCGACTTATTACTTATTTAAGGTACAAAAAAAAAATAAATAAAAAAGAAAATTTTCATCGTTGTATATTAGCCGGCGTCGCGGGCATTTGAAACTAGAATAAAACTTACTTTCTATAATTTGAATCGTAAAAAATTTCAACGAAACAATTTATATTGACACAAATATTTAAACGGTTGAAAAAAAAATGGAAATTAAATATCGCAACAAACGTTAACAAAATTAAATTCATTCACTTACCCGGTATATTGTCTATATCTGGCAGACCCATGTTTGTTCCTTGTGTCGCGCAACCCGACTGACATAGTAGTAATGCCAACACCACGTTGCCTAGCAACAGGAAATCAATTTGAAATACTTCAAAACTTGTCCATAGAGTCCGCTATCGTAGAAGTGTGACGGACCGTTCAACTATTTTCCAACATTATTGTAAATAAACTAAACTAATTTTCAGTAACAGTTTTAATCACCGTTTTAAACATCTTACATGTAATTATCAACCGTTCCACAATCAGTTCAATTGACTGGCAGTCAAACTTCCGTCAATGTGGTAAGTTGAAAGATTTAATTGACTGAAATTGGCGGTCTAACCTCTTCCCATATTTTCATTGATGAATAAATTGAATAGATTAACGACGATACCGTAACGATTTGATTGTCAAATTATTTTGTATTCTATTTAACGTAACTTCTTCTCAATTTGCCGGTTAAAACAAGTCTGTATCGTTCAGAAACGCATGAAATACTAAAAAAAAAACACAAACATAACCTCTAAAAACGTATTCAAGCATGTTTTCGACGTATAGCTTTGTATCTGCTTGATAAACGACGAACTTTAAGCGTTTTAAAATTCACGCTATTCATTCGTATCTGCGATTATAAATCAGCGGTATTTTTCAGGTCTATAAATGTCGAACATCAAATAATCGAAGATGAGTAAGGCCACTGCTGACGAAGATGAGCAGATTGAAGAATTTGACTCTGATGACGATGAATCAGGCAGCGAATCAGAACCAATTACTGCAAAAGCTGCATCAAAACCAACGGTTTTTAGAAATCCCGACTTTAATCGCACCGGGTTTGACAAGCCTTTAACTTCCGTTAATTTGTCAAGGAATATTGGCCTGTTTAAGTCTAAAAATTCTGAGAAAAAAATCACAATCAATATAAAAACTCCGCTAATTGTCGAGCAACAAAATATCGAAAAACCAAAATCACCTGATCAAGAACCCAAAGAGGAAATTGATGGCAATAAAAAGGAACCTGAAAAAGAAACCTTGAGCAGTCCACAACAGAGTACAGATAATACGGCTCCGGACTATGCTAAGCACCTTTCTTACGAAGGTTCTGTTTGTATTTATACCGAACCTGGAACAGGCCGGCAGCTAGTTTGGAATGCTGAAAGTAACGCTTGGGTATCAAGGGCAGAAGGAAGTGTTTCACAGGTCTCCAAAAACTCAGATAATTCTGTAAAGTCCACAGAAACGGATGAAGAAATTCGTGGGTATGAGTTTTAGATGGATTAATTAGGGAAATAGTTTTGTTTTGAATAGGAAAAGCTTCAAATATCATTTCATTGCTGAACTCAAAATAAATTTTTAAACCTGAGAGGATGAAAACGGATAAAAACTGAGCCTTTTTGTTACCAAAAAAAATAGACAATGATTTTTACCAACCCTGATTTAAATTTTATATGTGTTTTGAAATTGCAGCTCTCCAAATGCCCAAGAGACTGAAGAATCTGAATCAGTTAGTAAAGAATCGGAGGAAAATTTGTCAGAATCAAAAGGGCCAGATGCTAGTGCGCCTGGTGGTATTTACGGGTTTGAAGGAGACACTCATACCTACACTGATCCTAATGACGGTAGTGTTTACATGTGGGATAAAGAAAAGAGTGCATGGTTTCCGAAGGTGATTGTTTTCTCGAATTTTATTTGATTTAGAGTTTGAAATGGCGTATCCTGGAAGCTTGCAATATCTAAAATTCAATATTTCAGGTGGACGATGAATTTTTGGCGAGGTATCAAATGAGCTACGGCTTCACAGATCCGTCAGCAGCTGAACCAGATATTCCTGTACCGCAGTTAAAGGTAGAAACTAAAGCTGAAAAGGAACAGAGAAAAGCAGAGGCAAAAAGAAAGGCTCAAGAACCTTCGACTTGGTTCGAAGTAGATGAGGCTCATAATACTGCAGTCTACATCACTGGTCTACCGTTGGATATCACCATGGAAGAGCTGACTGAAATTGTTACAAAGTTTGGACTTCTTGCTCGGGATGATAAAGCGAAGGATAAAATAAAGCTTTACAAAGATAAGGACGGTCAACCTAAAGGAGATGCTTTGGTCACATACATAAAGGTAGGAATTTTATTCCAATTTATTTATAAATTATATTATAAATGTTTTCACAGTTGAATATAAAGTGTTTTTGATATATTTTGTCCTGCTCTATTATCAAGACAGTTTTTTTCATTTTTGTATATCAACAAAATCTTTATCGGAATTTATAATATTGCATTCGTGATAATGGGTGATGATTTTAATTCTAACATTACATAGCGTAAAGTGTTAATAATGTCAAGGTCTTTGATATTTTTGAGAAATATTTTGATAGCGAGAATGATAATTGATTACATTATATAAATGAATATACGTATATATTCAATGTTTCCGGTACTTAAGGCGTTAAACAAGGAATAGATCTGCGTAAATATTCATTAAATTGTTCTATTTACAAATGAGGGTTTTTTTGTAAAGTAATTTAATACATACATCGATAATATTATACAGTTAATAAGTAACGATAACGTTAGTGGCTTCCTTAAATGCCTAGTAGCGTAACACTCCACTTAAAATAAATCTTTGCGTTTTAAATTCACGTTATAAAAAAAAAAGTTTTATAAACAGCGCTGGGAATTATCTAGGATACGGTAAATATCAATAATTTTTGTTGTTTTTATTTATATATACATATATATTTTATCTGAAAAATTTATTAATGTTATTTTGCGATTTACTGATTCAAATATAAAACGATCATAAATTTTTTGAAATATATTCGAATTAGTCAAAGCTAATTTAATTGATGATTATACATTTTTGGAATCATCGCATTAATTCGAAAGCAAAAGTATCTAGAAATAATATCATGCAGATGCTATCTGCATATTTATATATACGTAGATACTTTTGATAAGCATATCTTTCCCAACATCGCCTATAGCTACGGGATAACAAATATAATATTCTCTTCATTATATGAAGGGCTGCTTAAACAGGTAGGTGTTATCGCGTAATAAAACGGGATTTGAAGTACTAGTTTGTGTAATTTTTTTTTTTTTGCTTTTGTTTTTAACAGTAGGATCCATCTAAAATAAATTATATTAGCGCATGCACTCGGGTTTAATCAGACCCAATTATGTAGGTATAAAACAAATAATTTGCACAAAGTTTCACTATGATTGAAAAAAACAAAACACTTTAATTGTAAGTAAATTCTCATATGAACGTTGCTTCAGCAACTGTACAAATTTAATTTTTAAATAATATTTTGTCCTCAAGTACCAAGTTGCTTTGCTGACCGCCTAATTGATTTAACATATTTTCCGGTCCTGAGGACAGAGTCCTTGGACCAAATCGCGGACTTCCCACAAACTCTTCTAAAGATATTTTGCTTGGCTCTGCATCCAGGTGATTATCAATAACTGGCGGCGTTTTAGAAGGGCTTACCCATTGATCAGGATCGTTTAGTCCTTTTCCTTTTACCAATTGTAATGTATTGCTGTATTTAGCGCCCGGCGCCCATTTCGTGCTGTAACAAAAAGTCGGTATAAAATATTCATTCAGAATATATTGAAAATCTGAAACGAATATTGAAATTTCGATCATTTATATAATTAGCCAAACATTTCATCTCACCTCGGTACAGGTGCCCGCATTCCTATTCCGACTCCATTGTTCCAAGTCGGTTGAGATTTTCTGGTCGTTCTCCACGATCCCCCACGGAATGGCTTTACACGATTTTTGCCGAATAAATTTCGGGTCGAAGTAGTACCGTTTCCGTTTCTATTTGTCGAATTATCGATTCGTTTTCTTCGTTGCCTACGTGGTGATTTTCTTGCTCCTTTTACTAAAAATTAATGAATTTTTTAGTTTTAGAAATTTTGATCATTATTCGGATTTCACAAAAAATTTTGGTGATAAAGAATAGATAAATAATCGGCCAATTTTCGTATAATCAGCCTTTCGGAAATCGAATCAAATTGTTACGATTTCAAAAATTCAGTAAGATGGGGTAAAAATTTGTAAAAATAATTCACGTATTGCCCTGGTTTTTATTTAAAATAAAATATTTTTTTCTTTTTTTTTTTATTAACTACCTTTTGGAACTGTCGATGATGGGCAGACCTGCTGCGTGGTAACATTGCAATTCAGTCTTGCTGCGAGTGTTTGACAGATGTAATATTTTTCGTCAATACAGTCCCTGACTGCCCAACGAAAATTTCGTTCTGGATTCATAGCAGCGCAACGCCATTTGTGGATCTGTTCCTTTTCGGATCTTAATTTGCTGAATCCATCGTAAGATATTTTATCACCTGTTGTTCCCCACTCCCAGATCATTTTTCCCCAGTTGTACCTGGCACCTATCCATCGTTCTAATTGTTCTATAAATTTGAAAGACTTTCTTTTAGACGTAAAAATGTTAGAAAACGTGTAATTCAGCTGTTCAGACTAACGTTATAGACTCTATAAGTATTGATGATATTTAAACAATTTACAATGCGAGACACGTTCTATAAAATTGACTAAACCCGATTGTTTTTAATAATTGATTTAAAAAAAAAGAAAAAAACCGTTACGTAAATTTCTCCCCACGGTCTCAATTCATTCAAGCCAATTCCATCCGTGAATATAGAAGGACGGCCACTCCTTGGCTGAAAATGTTCTGCTTCGACGATGACTTCTGGATTTATTAATGATCGTACATAGTTGTGCTGTAGACCCGGGATTATTATTTATTTTCTTCGTTAATGAAACTAAAACTTACTCATTTGTGGACCTGCGAGAAAATTCCTCAAACGTTTGTCCATGTATTTTTTCGGCAGTGTAGCAAGCGTAGCGTTTCGGTCTTTGCAATAGAAGTGTGCATCCTGCCAATTAGCAATTCCAGCGCTAAAGTAAAAGCAGTTCCTTCTTAGGCGCACGAATCCATCGGGGCATGTAAATCGCCTAATTATACCATTCGGTTTTCCAATTCTTGTTCGATTTGTGAGAGGTGGGGCGACGACACTTTGTGGTTCGTGGTATGCCAAAACCGTGCCTGGACACAAAACATGTAGGTATTCGTTATCATGATGTATTAAAATGTCCATTTTCTAGAAATACAATTGTGAAAATTGATATACGACATTGATCAATGCGAAATATAGAAACGTGTTTCTCAAGGATTCCTCTGCCTTTACGATATCGATCACGTAAAGTATACGTCATTAACGTAACGGTACAGAGCGTGTCAGCACTCGATATATTCTGCATATGTGTTACGTTTTGCGATAGTATACGTATTCTACTGTTTTATCTTGAACGAGTGACATCATCATCTATAGTCAGAACTAGGCGCCTACGGATTTCAGTGTGTGGATATGTAGGTATGTATGAATGATACGGTGTTAAGGCTCATGTTTCTGGTATTTATGGTACCGTCAACTTGTCCGACTTGGAACACTTGATATTGTTTTTTATTATATAATTTTACTATCTCTGGGCAAGGTTTCGAGGTTCGCTATATGCAGCAGAACGCAATGAATAGTGTTTGCCAACTACGGTTAGAGGCAAAATTGATGTCATCGTAATTCAATGTGTCCGAGATTTTTTTTTAGATTTATATCAAAGATATTCGAAATCATTTCTCATATTTTTTATGAAACTTTAAATCAGGGAAAATCCTGAAACATTATCTCATATTCGATTCGTATACAAGTTTTTCTATTGCATTTTATATTCGCGGTTTATTTTCAGGGGGTGACTAGAATTGAAACACTTGAAATATGCGTCGAAAGACATTTTTTTCTACACTTTTTTTCTTATTTGATTTGATTCTTTTTTTCTAAAGGATGAATTCTGCTTATATCATAAAATTTGTAGGTAACATTTTCATTTTTTTAGATATTTTTATTGTTCATTTGAGAATTTTCCGATTCTTTCAATGATAATCTGATCTTGAACTCAGCATCGTAAATTTTCATGTTTTTTCTCTTTCTTTTAGTCCATTCTGATAATTACTTTCATCTTTGAACTCACAGAGCTTTTACCTTGGCCTAAATGAAACACTATATAATTTTTTTTCCACGGTGTTAGCTAGCCTATGTTTCATTCTTAATTGCATAATTAAAGTCCAAAAATGTTTTAAGTCATACGTTGAGTGTGTGGAATAGACTATAATGTCGATTGCGTAGTACTCCGACTCGCCAATTCATGGCTACTCGTTATTCAGCTCACATTGCATATAAAGTAAACCGGTAGTTGAGCCAAACTTGGAATATACGGAAGTTCAATAGCACGATTGAGTAACTATAAATGTTCTCGCTGTTTTCACATGCGATAATATCTTTTTAGAATTAAGGTTACTCAGTGCGCGTAAAATGGATCACAAAATTCAATGAAAAAAAAAAATTTTATAGTCACTTTCAGATCCAGAATATAAAATCAGTATAATTATAATATTTCTTCGTTCCAACGTACATTTTCTCCAGGATGTAATAGTTTGTTATTTCTGAATGATATGACGAAAACGGTTTCAAAGCTGTTAAATTAATGAAATGTTTTATCTTTGGTTTTCACATTATCGAAACTGAATTGAATATTTTTTAATTATCAAGCACGTGCTACTAAATGTAGATATAACTTGTTAAATTTTTGGATTTTTCATCGACTATAAAGTTTCAAGAGATCGCGTGATCGAACTTTCGTAACTGGTCATCGGCTTTACTATTACATTATACGATGGTACAATGTCGAGGTCATACTTCTTTTTCCCATCTTAAAATACTAAATCGAGCTTATCAAGTGGAGATAAGAGCCAATTATTATATCACAACTTTGCGTATAGTACAAGTTGATAAACCCTGACCCTGTAGGTATCATTTTTCATTTAATATAATTTTTTCTTTTTGATCTTTTTTTTGTATTTTTGTTACTTATATCATTTCCGCTATCAACGTAGGAAAAAAATCTCGAACCAATCGCAAGCAGGTCTTGTTTGCCAAGAGATTAATTCGATTTGGCACACTCATCTTAGATTTAAACTGAGAATCACTAAGTGGACAGTTACAATAAATTCAATTCACATAGTTATAAACTCCGCATTATACCGTCGAGAAATTAATAGCTGACCAATAACGACCTTTAACAGCCGGTTTTGTCATAGAATTTAACTATATAAATTTTTCACTGCAGTACTCATTCTATATTCGAACTTTGAATAGTTCCGAAAATAAAAGGCAAAAAAAATTGTCATTTGAATAAAAAACAAAAAAGAGAATAAAAAAAATTTTCTGTACAATTTTATCGATAATTAATTTATCTGTCGATAATTGTTTTAATTTTAAACTACGAGAAAGTTGCTTAAGAATTTCGTGTCTGTTCTTAGTCTAGTCCCACATCTTCATCCTCTAACGTAGGTGTAAGTAATCAAGTAAGCCATGGTTTACAATTAGTCTACCCACAACCACTTTCATTCATAGTATAGATTGTGGTACAAGGCTAGCGTAATCCGCGTCTCCGATATTAATCACGATGTCAAAGGTGTCAGGACTCGGGAATAACATGCGGCACGTTACAATCTCCGAGTACTCAATACATCATGTAGATTGCATGATTTTAATTATCTAAGATTTAATCAGACTTAACATATTGTCTAATCGATCTATCCATGTCATAACAGAGTTTAAAAATATGCAAATTGAACAATTAAAATGATTGACGTTCATAACGGTTTAAGACTTTGGATAAAAAAATACTTGCAGTTTCGCGAGTATAGAATCAAAATTTATAACTTAATCCGTTTCATATGATAAGTGATAATTTCTTTCGTATATTTACATCGATCTTTTATTAGTAAATCAAGCATTAAATATCGTCAGTCCTTTAATAGTTGCTAAAAGTTAGCGTATACCGAAGAATATTAGGCCAGAGAGCGGTATTGCCCAGAATAGCTACCGAGACACAAAAGAGTTTATCTATGAGGTCAATCGGATATATCTGATCAAAATATCTGTGTCAATTCGTTGACGCAAGATTATCATGGTCTTTTAACGCTGATCAGGTATATGTAATAGAATACAGAATTTTTTTCCGAAGAAATTTTTGTTGAAAATTTTATATTTCAATATTGATTTTGGTCTCATAGGAAATTGACAATAATTTTTGAAAAATTTTTGCGAAATTAACTCAAATAAATGAAGAAATTTAATTGAAATCGAAATCGGTTGAATTATAATAATAAATAATTTTGTAAATGGAGTAACGTTTATCGCTGTGGGATTATAACATTCGTAAAAAATATCATTCGCATATATGTATAGGTGTATACTATTACTAAACCGTTATCACTGAAAGATAATTTTATCTCTTAGTTTTGACACTAAATTAATTATTTTTGATTGCATGAACTCATTAGCATTGCATTAGGCAAAATAAAACCCCCTTAAAATAAAAGAAAAAAAATAGAATCTATACAAAAGTGAAATAACGTAAATTTACCCGAGGCACACAAAATTGTGATCAAACTTTTCCACATGATATTATATAATATCTTCCTCAGAAAAATTGTCTAATCACTGATAACAAGAAAATTTTGTTTAAAATTTGTGAAGACAATTTGTCACAATCATCGCGCACGTTGTCCCATCACTGGCATATATTTTTGTTTGTTATTATTTATTTTTTTAATTAGTCATGTAATCGTGCGACATTTTACATAATTCATTAATTCACTATCGATTATCGATACATGAAGATTATGCTTAGTTTCGACCGGCTAAAATCGTTAAGATAAATTCGTACAGAGTCACTTGACAAGCGCGGAGGTTCGCGACTGACTGATTCCTCTGGTACTAGTCTGGTGCTCTTGGGTTCTCGGCGTTCACCACCATCTAGCAAACCTTTTCGAGCTTTCGGCACGAGCCACGCCGTTACTTTGCGGTCTGACCTCTTCTCTTCGTCGTAACGATATCTTAGATCGAGTAGGTACAGATATGTACATACACACACCCTGAATGCTTATAAATCTTGAGCCATTAATGTATTCATTACATAGCTATAGGCAGATTCATTGATACGCTCCAAGATTGGAAAGTTATTACCTGAAAGTGGGTTTTGAAGATGTAGCTATACCTAGTCAATGTTGTAGAAAAAATTACCAGGCGAATGGTAAACATTTAATTTTTCATTTGCATACATGGGAAAATATCTAAGGTGTACTTAAAAATTTCATCATTTGGGGGATGACGTTCATTAAAATAATTACTTCAAACTCATTACGCACCTTGCTTAATTAATGCAAATAATCAGATATTGAATATTAAGTAATGGCTTCTGAAGGTTTTAAATCTGTGCCATTATACCTTTCCAATCAAATTTTTCTATAAACCCTACTGATGGGCTTTGAAATTTCAAAAATTTGTGTCATTATTGACTTTTCGAAAGCAAACCACATGGTTATAAAAATTGGGAGTACCTACAGATGGGTGGAGTTCAGAAAGTAGTTCGAAAGCGACATACGTCTGTATACATAAGGTAATCGTAAAGTGAACAAATTGCGATTGGAACAGAGTTTGGCGGGTCATTAATCTCGGACGAATGCAGTAAGTATAAAGTGGAGGTGGTCCAGCACGCCATGTCTCTCCTTTATCGGACATCCCGTGGTGAATATCGTGGCCACGTAAGCCACGGTAAGTCGTGACAGGCAATTTGTCTGGTTTAATTTTTTTACTTTTGTTCTTTTACTTTTGTGTTCGCTAAACTTGAAACTCTATCGTAAAAGCTGACCAACTTAGGTAGTTATTTTCACAAATATCTAAAATTAAAAAAAAAAAAAAGGGTATAAATCTTCGATCAACGACTGGATGATAAATTTTATGGAACATCGATCTTCTGTCATATCTGTGCTGGGTCATCGTCTTTCTTACAAAATATTTTCAGAAACTCAATTTTCATCTAGATTTTGAATTGCGAAAACGTGGCAATAAATTCCGTTCATTAATCAGTTGATACATTTTCTTTAAACTTAGTAACGTATATAATCAAATTATCGATGACACAAAATATAATTCATGACATACAGAAGATCGTGAGGTTGTAAAAACGACCGTATCATCAAAACCAATAATATACAGTGTCCTGAACAGTGTTTGCAGTTACGTAATAATTTTTCCTTCTTCAACGCCTCATTCTAAATATCGATAATTATCAGGTAAAGAAGAAGAACCGGTCGAGTTTATGTATAAAGGTCATCACGTTTGTTATAATACATGGAGTAAACGTATTGATTAGCCGCAAGTATAAAGATTATAGTTATTTTAGTTTAAGTCTTAGCCTTTGTTTTATCGTAAGACTGATAGCTGATTACGCTCTACTTTACTGAGGTGTACTTGTGTATCGTTTCCATGCAAAGGGTGATACTTTAAAGTTAGTTAATCATAGTATTAACTAATTCTTAGTGCTTAAATTTGCCATTTCGAAGGTTAATGAAATGCAGATTACACAGCATCCGTCAGTTCTGGTATAATGAACAGAAATTTAGTGTTTAGTCGATACATTCAAGGTGTGAATGACTAAATTTATCCGAAAGTGGAACCCAGAGTCACAAATATTGCGCTTGAATAAAATAATCATAATAATAATAAGGATTCTAGTATTTGATGAGAGATGCGTTGTCTCATGTGTTAATGAAATATTTTTTTGAGAACTAGACTGTTCTGACAAAATAAATATTGGACATCGTATAAAAAAAAAATATTAAGAAATAACGGAAACAGCGATTGTACGATGTTGTCTTAATCTTGAGGTTACGTCATCCGTGCGGTACCATTACACATGTGATAATTTTTAAACAGTGTAACTTACCTCTGCATATATGCAGATATGTATATGGCATCAGTATATATCTATTTTGCACCTACAGCTGTATGTATTCAGTTTTGTAAACAAGCTAACTAAGTGTCTTACTTCCAATTAGTTACTTCGTTTTCGAGTAAAATGGGCTCACTTATCTCAGAGTCAAGAAACAAACATGTATATATGTATAACTAAGAGCGGTTGTTATACTCTTGTAAAGCCTGCAGTTTACGCATAATCATTGGTAAAATATTCTAGATGATGTTACAGGTATGTAGGAACATAAATTAGACTGTTTTTTATTAGTCCGTCAATCCTGATCGTCGTGAAGTTAAGCGAAAAGTTTATCCTTAATAAATTGTACGTTTCGTAAAATGAATTCTGTAAATCCATAATCTTCTCTGGCTAAGTAAATCACGATCAATCATCGAAGGAACGAATGTGTTTGGAGAATAACCCAATAAATTTTTTATAACAGTGATGTATGTATATTTATTTCAAATGTCCAGCAATTGGCCAATTAGATTCGAGGCAATTGCCATTCACTATAACTCGAAGCTATACTTTTCATACAATAAGATATTGATAATACAACTGCGTTTAGTCACGAGGTAAAACTGCAGGTCTAAATTGAATCGCAAATTCTTACCCAGAGCAACATATTATCGCGGTATACATACAGCCAAGTATACCTGTTATTACACACCCGGTTATTAAACCGGAATATAAATCATTGAACAAAATTTAAGACGATGATTTGATAGTATAGCAATTTGAGGGTAAAGTTTTGTTCACACTGTGGATAGGTATACGGGTTTTATCAATCGCAGCTCAATTCTTTTGCATAAAAAGAAATCTAGTATCTAATAAAACAAATATCTGTGACTCAATGCACCATTTTTTTTTCGTTTTTTGGTGTTGAATTTCTGAGATCATTCGAAATCGAATACTGAAATAAAATCTAGTTATTGTCGAGAAGCAGACCGCATAAATTGATTGTAAGCTGCACTTGTAACAGTCTAAAAGTATTCGATTATATTTCACGACACGTATTTATACGTTTCTACGGATTGATTTCTTAGTATGTTGCGCGGAAATATTAAGCCTGACGTCAGTTCTATTGAAAATCGCATGTGTGTTCAATCTCGTATGCGTGTTATACTTTATTCTATTTTAAGTCTTTGGATCAAAGGCGATAAATTGCACAGACCCACTTTTTACAAAGTTTAAAGTTTAGGCGTTAATTTGAAGGTTGTAGCCGTTAACTGGCGCCTTAAGAACAAGAAAAAAAAAAAAAAAAAAAATGATATAAGAAAAAGGAGAAGAATCGATGGATACTCTCGGCTGATCGGCTCATCTGTTCATAAAACTTGGAATCTATCAATTCATTTTATATTTATACACATTCGTCGATTTCTGGCATGTCTCATACGTACTATGATCGTTAGTGGCAATAGAATTGCCGGCACATATGCGTTAGTAATTTCTTTACCTTTGGAATTTTTATGCTTTTCAGGAACATCTATACGTGATAAGTTTCAATGATCGTATTGCATAGCATCAGCGAGAAATGCAAGTGGCGTTCTTATTCTTCATCCAATTCTCAGACATGTCCTTATACATACAATAAGTTAGATACATATATATATATACGTATATAAATATATAAGTACGTAGGTATATTCATTTGTAAGACACTTTCCTTAGCGACCCATGAGTCATGCATTAAATGGAGATTTCTCTTGTACACATTACCTCCGTCTACATGCGATGACGTGTTAAAATTGTAAGATGTATGGATTTGCATTAAAATGCAGGTCATGAGTTTGGGCAATTCTTTACACTCCGTACAAAGCTTGAACGTGAATGAAAAAACTGTGCAGGCTTCATAAGTTTCGTTAAATTTTCATTTAGCTCTATGTGTCTAGTTTAATCTTGATGAAGTATGTACGTCGGGTAGTGAATTGAATAGAGAAAAAAATTTCACCTTCATTCAAGCAAAGAGACTATACAGATTTAAAAATTTTACATTTATCTGAGGGGGAAAATGAAAAGAATTCTTCCTTCTTTATAATATATCTTATCTTATTCCTAATATGGAGGCATATATCCTACGTGATCCTTCGGGACTTGTAGAAATCTTCTTCAACGATCTGATCTTCTTGTACATGATATTCCAAGTAAGGAAGGCGGTAAGGTTAATCAACAGCTTTGAGCAACAGGTTAAAGTAGAACTGGATTCGCGTGTAGATATAACTGAATGACCTGTGCCTCTAGGTTTTACGGATATACAGGATCAAGAATAGGATGTATTTCAACGGAGACAGCAGCCGTATTAAAACTGGTGAATAAACTCTAGAGAATTTTTTTCATGATCTTGAAAGTTGATGTGAGGTCAAGAAAATGCTATATAATGTCAAGTATAGTTAATCCTTGAAAACTGTTTTCAAAATGTCAGGAAAGTCGCCAAGAAAAATATGAAATAAATTTCTTTGGTGAATATGAAATTTTTTAAGTTCCTTAAACCGCAGAAACATCTTTTGTTAAGATTGTATGAAACTCTCGATTTCTGTTCAATAAATTGTGATTCGATTCTGCAATTAAGGAATCGGCTTCTCTGTCATAACTTGAAACGGTTCAATTACGCGGAAAATTTAACTTGCAAAGTATAAAAGCTTGTGCAAATCAATTTTTCAATCTCTATTGATCTACGCCGATGTCATTGCTCAATTCGTTTTGCATTCGATCGTGATCGCCGTATATGGTAACGATTTCTGTCTTGTCGGAGTTGCGCGACTGTAAGACACGACCTTCTCTTCAATTCACTTTTGTAACTTTATACGAGGTTAAAGAGATTATATTTTGTGTTCTCTTGTTGACTTTTGAAATCCAGAGTCTGCAGCTTGAGATGAAAGAATGTTAAGTGGATCTTTTCGGTAATTATATCTACATGTATCTATGACTTGGCGTTTTTCCATGTGTCTGAGTTACTAGTTCAGCCTTTCTTTATGCCTAAATATTTCCGATTAGAAAATTATTAATTGAGAGAATTGCGAAGCTGTTTAATAATTGGGAAAGGTTATATGATTATTCTGCCATTTTTTGAATTATTAACGTTTCATTTCCCACGTTGTTTAAATATTCGTAGAAAGATGCGAGAATTTTTTTCCGCACTCAAGCTCTACGTCTCAAGTGTTCTTAAAAAAAAAAAAAAAAAAAAAAAAAAAACGCCACATCCAGGTGGATATAGCCCAAACATTTTCCAGAGTTTATAATAAAAAATAAATAAATAAAAAAAAAATCGTACGTATATCCAAGGACGGTGATTATTTTCACTCTTGACTTGTCTTGATATTTGACATGCGTTTTGACCAAATCTATAATCTAACTAAAGTGAAAATCGGCATGAGATACGTGCGGTTTATTGATTTGCGAAATAACCGCCATGAAATTCTGTGAAAATAAATTTAGAGTATATCCGTATTATATACATTCCTAAAAAAAATTTCTGACCCACTTAAAACTGATCGCGGTATACGCCTCTGTTTCTGCTGACAATGTCCAGTGCTAATGATAAACTGTGCTTAACCGATTGATACTATACCCGATAAATTAATATTCAATAGTTTTTAGTTAATGTATGTGTATTGTGAATTACGCTTTCGTGTTAATATGTGGATGGTTTTGGATTCCAGATTTTAGTAACTGGCAAAGGATTCATATCAAACATAATGTTGAACGTTGCTTCAAGTAGATTCATTAAAGTGAACGATATGACACAGTTACAAATTACTTAGCGTTTATTATACGATCTTTATTATCGTGAGATTCGTATGGGAGTGAAATTTTTTCAGTAGTAAAGTACTGGATGTAAAATCTTGTTCGATTGTTCGGTTAATAAGTATTGGATCATAGTCTTATATTTATCTACTTAGGTATAGGTAAGTTTATGACTAATTGATACCGTTATGTAACGTTATTGTCGTCGGAACCGTTCGATCGTAATACATTAATTTTAGATCGATGAATTTGCAATCACTTCATTAACACGTTTAGAGTCATGAAACGAAATGAGTGACGTGAAAACGCTTCCTGATTTTATTGCAATTATTATTAAATTGTGTAGATAACTGGTATTGACTTTTCGCTTATTTTTATTTCTGTTATATCGAAATGGGAATGGTATATCGTAACACGAGAGTCAGTTCAAGAGCGATAACTTCTTCTTGATATAAGAGTCTTAACTTCTGAGTATAATGCTCACTGACATGAAAATGAATACGGAGATATGAAATCGTGGAAAAATCTACATGTTGAAAATCTTTTTCTTCTTTTATGTCATATTATATATGCGTGCATTTGAAAACGGCTGTCTACTTTTCAAACGAGATTAAAATCACCATTCGTATTATGTTCAAATGGCGTGCAAATCTTGAGAAGAGACAAGATGTTAATTAGAATATTATACAGACTAGCAACTACCTGTAGTGATCGTGGAGGAGGAGCTGACAAGTAATTGAGCGTTTCTTTTTCTTCTATTTTTATAATTTAGGTTTTGGGAAATATGTTCGAGTAGTTTCGGTTTTAGCAAAATAAAAAAAAGTAAAATTGCTGCATATGAAGCATTTTTGATTAAAAATCTGAAAGAAATAATACCAGAATCTCAACACAGTTGTTTTGAAACTCGTTCTATGCATCTAAACGTTCGTAAATTTACATATAACGATTGATAGCGTGTCAATCGAGTTGGAAACGTTTAATTAACGAAGAGTAGAGCATAAAAATCAGACAATTGAATTTTTTATTCATTTTTTTCTCATAAATGATTATAAACTATTGCCATTATATTAGAAATGCATTGCAGAAAAAAAATAAATAAATAAAAGATTTTTAAAAATTATGTAGTTTCCTGATATCGATCCTCTACTTATAAATTATTATTCTCTTCATTGCAAATGAATTCAAGCCTGAGCAACTATCTCAAAACAAAAAAAAATGTACGGTAAAAAAAAAAAGAAACAAAAAAGATCTGGGTTTCCCAGATGATATCAATCCGCCTTTGATGATATGCCAGAAAATATCGTTACAGCAATGTAAACGCGATGCAATTTATCAATTACGTTGATCACCGCGGTTAACTGTATAATAGAATGCGGTTAGAAAGTAAACTGCAGGTGTATGTACAAATGTCGATTATTGATAGTCTTGATCGAGAATAGACTTAGCCTCTATATCATTAGCATAGTTGAAGTTTTCGGAAAGGATGCAAATTATAGCTTTAGTTACGAATAAAGTGTAAGCACATCAAAACGGTGCATGATAACTGTCGCAAATCAGGATATCTTAAAAGCTTCAGTTATAAAAGAAAAAAAAAAAAATGAAGAAAAACTAAGAAAATTTTTCAAGTTCAGGATGAGGATTATACTCTGCCGTCTTGGATCAATATAACTTAAGTTGTCATTTGAGCGACAAGAATTTTTATGTCGTAACGTTATGCAGCGATGAACAGGAATTTTATGAAACTTATACGTATAGTTTTTATTTTTCTGCACTTCTCTTGCTTTTTATTTTTTTAGTTCTTTCAAGCTTTACTATACTCGTAAATTTTTAATCGCCTTACGGGCTGTATATCCCGAGGGTAATATTGCGAGTCGTAATCGATTTGCAAATAAAAAATTGATTACTGCAGCAGACATATATAATACCGATATTATATATGCATGTGTTTGATATCCCGCAATGATGATCCGTGAGAAGATTATATTCTGTGTCAAAAATTACAAATGCCAATGGCGATTTGTACGAATATATCCGATATGTGTAGGTGATGTTGCAGAAAGTGAATCGGGACATTCGAGTCACGCATTTTGAGTTACTAATGATGATTGATTGCTAGTCAGTGAATAACGTGCCTGTAGTGACAACGAACGTCAACGTCATTTCGAAGTATAGAGAGTCTATAGAGTTTGAAGAAAACTCTATGGAACTCGAATATTTTTAGCATACTCTTATTCTAGAAATATACTTAAAGAATTCGTTAAATTTAAAATTGGAATAGTGAGTATTCAGTTTTTTTTTTTTCTTTTCTGTTTTTTTGAGGATGAGAAATCCGCAGATTTCTTAACCAAAAATCTTTCTTCATCCTTTTTTCTTAGACATCCTATTTTAATATTAAACTGTGTCATTGTCAATAATATATACCCACGCTTTTCGTATAGAGCTTTTTCGTGTATTTGGATATGTCGGTCATCTTCACACACGTATGTTCAAGCTGAAATTAAAAATAGGATGAATCCGCGGGATGATTCTAAAATAAAAAAAATAGGCAAGATGAAACAGAACACGGTTTTAGTTCCAACCGGCACGCGAGCTATTTGCGAAGTTTAACCTATCGTCTAGAATATTCACACATTCCGTCTTCTTCTTCATGGACCGTGAATAGAATCATTGGGTCACGATTCAAGAAAATGAAATAAAAATTTCTTTAGAAAATTTCGCATCTGATATTCTTGAGAAAAATTACATCATGGTGGATAGTCGTCTTCTTCAGAATCATTTCTCGTCATTGTTTATTCTCTCGTTTCCCGTTCGGTCATAGCTCTTACAATATCATACAACTGCATCAGGGAATCCCATATCTTAATTCTTGTTATTTGATTTCATAAATTTTCTTGCGTTTCCCACATTTTTTTTATAAACAATTATGTACTTTGATTTACTAAAGTTTACATGTAATAACAATATCTTTTCTTGTTAGAATTTTTAGAGATAATTATTATAAGTTAATGGAACGCAATTATCAATTACTATAATATTATCAAATTTGGAACAGTATTATCAAATTTATCGTGTTCCTAATTAACCTCACCTCACCAAATCTGAAATTGTAGTATTATCAAATTTATCAAGTTTTTAATTAACTCCCATTTTCTGTTGGCCTTCAAGAGTTTTATATCATATCGTCATATTGTATTCGGTATAATTGGCTGTTGCAAAATTTCTTGTTTTCGTCTGAAAAAGTTGTTCAGGTTTTCTGAAGTCGCATCAACGAAGTATAAAAGTATCTTATTTTGTAATTTATTATTAATATTTGATTTTCGAGGAAATCATTTGCGTATCTCATGAATATTATACGTCTATATAATTCAGCTCGCCTTGGAATATATATATACATATATATATATATATATATATATATATATATATATATATATATATATATATATATATATATATATATATATATATATATATATATATATTTTTGTTTTTTTCTCTTCACATGGATTTGTCAAAGGAAATATTTACAGTGATGACATTAGTGGCTGTGGAACGCTATGAAAACCATTATTACAATATTGTTTCATTTAATTTCAACATATCTCGATAAAAGGCTGACGAAATGACGTGATCTCTCTGATCTATTCGATCATTTTTTATTTTTTTTTTTCATTTTGCTCAAATAAATCTGTCTAGATGCTGATTATACTTCCGTCGTGAAATGTAATAGTTATCAATTAAAGATATGGTATACAATATTACTTTTTTTTAAATTTTTTTATACCAATTAGGGATCGTGCGGTAGGAATATGCCTAAACAATTTACGACCTCCTCTTATCAAAGCCAAAGCTATCATTGTAATAACCGCGAATTAAAACTAACGCCGTTTTTATACATCTTTAATTATCGTAGTCAATATTTTTTTGACATGCCCTTCACCGCTAATGAGTTACTAGCCACATCTTCATTGAGCAATATTCATTATCGTAGATGGACTTAATTTATGAAGATCAATTCGCATATTATACATCGCTTTGTTCTTGCTAGCCATATACTGACTGATCATACTTTGTGAGTTTGCATATTAATTTACGCGGAAATCTAATGTATATAAGATAATGATGCTTTGATCTCGAGTACAGAAACAGATCTCTGCGGTTTCGTTCCAGCGGCTGGTTTATGTTCCGCGAAATTTAATGAAAATTTGTTTTTTCTTTCGATGATGGATCAACGTTCGTAATAAATTTCGTTTTATTGGAATGTTTCTTCGTTTCTTTTGAATCAATTTTAACAAACGAACTGTCAGATGTGCTCAAACTTGGGAATTTGAATCATAAGGATCCGAAAAAATTACAACATGCTTTGAAACGATAGCGACATGTTTAAAGATTTATTTGAATTAAGAAATGAAGAAAAAGATTTCCAGCAAAGTCCTGCATAGTGAAAGCGAGTCATTTGAGAGTATGTTAATTCTACCCTGCAAATCTCGTTCCTTATTCATCAACCACTTAATTTCATTTCATAATACAAAGTGTTTCCTCAGGGTAATTATACTTGATCAAAGTTCACAATATCGTAATTAAATAAATTACAGATTGATTCGTAACGTTTGTTTATAATAATAAGTAGTTAAACGCCAATGCTGACAAGTATAGTCGATTTGTTTGGACGTGACGTAGGAATATAACTCGCTACAATTGGTGACTCAGAGATTAAGAAGAGAATCAAGCAGTACCTATACATATATCCCAAATTTATGTAACAGATATAATGGGTCCAGACGCTTGGGTGGTCCACGAGATTCCCAAATAACCGCAACAGTTATTTTTCAACTTGGACTCGATTATCAATTAATTAATTAATTAAGTTTTACTGTTGATTACGCCATTCCAGTTTTCGAAAAATCATATAATTGCGTGATAATTTGATATGCGGTTTTTACAGTTTAATAAAATAAAAAAAAAAAAAAAAAATGACGCGTATGTAACTTCGAACATTATTATAACATTTAGGAATATTCCTTGGAATCAGTGTATGATAATTATATTATAACAGCAGACAGTTGACACTTAATTATATTCTATGCGTCAATACAATTTAGTATCCATAGTTTACAACTTATTGATAAATAAATAAAATGCAAAATAAAATGAATATCCGGTCACCGACCCCATAGAGAGGTCAGTTTTCCGGAGCAGATGGACGATCGTAAATCTATAAACAGTTCTAAGAATTATTGGAAACTCTGTCGAACGATGATTTCTCGACCGATATCTGGCGTCAGAATTATAATTGCATAGAGTTTATTTATTCGTATTCGGATATTTTCGTCACGTTTGACGATCGCAAATCCTTACGCAATATATTTCTAGGGATTTCGTAGTTTGCTAAGAAAATTAAGGTTTATTAGATGTGGCTACCGTTTTCCGCTTGGCTAACATCATATACTGATGTCATATTTGTTTCGGTTATAATAACACATTGCCAGTCTGAAAATCACGACTAAAATTTCACTGACAAAATTAGATCGTTAAATTGACATAGATTTCAGATTTTTTTTTTTCTATAAAAAATCAATTTTTTTTCTTTTTCTTTTTGAGTCATTTTTTTATCAGTGATTTATGATATATGCAGATTATAACGCTCGATATTTATTCTCGTCTAACTCCATGACGTCTGTATATATATTCAGGGGTGTAAGTGATTTTTAATAACCGTAATCTGTGTTCACGGCTCTAATTACATCAATTAAAATAAACGATTATGCTAACTAAGAGAGAACGTTTGATTAATGTTCCTGGAATAGCTATGCCATCGTGCTCTGTAGGGATCTAACACCTTCATCCATGATCGGGTATTCAATATTATTTATCTCTCACTGCAGCTTTATCATTTTTACTATTTTCATAAGTACATATAAGCTTTGGTTAAAAAAGGGTTTATGATTTCATACTCCATTTCTAACAGTGACGATTTTAGGTCGAACGGTTAACTCGTTTGTTAGTTGTAAACGTAATTTCTAACTGTTTGTTATTTGCGTAATCCCGCGACTAAGTAGAGACAAGAATTTTTTTTTTTTTTTCACGGCGTGTCTTGACTGCGCGATGATTACGTTCCACCATAGATATGCAAAGGTTTTTTTTTTTTTGATTTCTACACGTACACACACACACACACACGCACGCACATTTTATTATTCAACGTATAATTTTTACGACACATTTTTAAATTCTATGTGATTCCTTCCGGCAACCAATCGACCTACATTTATAATAAACATCCAATACTTTGTCACATATCTAACTTGATGCAATTTTATTCAAATATCGTCGTTCAAGTGGCGCATTATCTTTCTATAGACCTAAGTTAGTGAAGACGTCAGGATTAATTGACCGAATTTGAAATTATACGGTGGAATGTGCCCCCATGCATTTTTGGTCAGTTTATTTCTCAACCTTTTAACTTTCATCTTTCATTCTCTGTATGAAATAACCGTTTGCTAGATGTTATTGATCGGTCAGAATCATTGGCATTTGTCATTGATTATTGAAAGTAATTGTTTAATTTGCTCAATTAATTTAATATCAACGATAAATTGACCGAATAAAGAACTCCTACGAAATTATATCTCAACTATAGATTTTAATCTTTAGATTTACTTCATTCTGCTACTATTATGGAGATGTAAACGATTCATTTTTCACAGTAATAGTTCTATATAAGTTTCGTATGTATAAGTAAGTTTTCATAAAATAATATCAAAATTTACTGAAGAAAAATTACGCGTGAAATTAAATTAATATGTAATAAGTTTTTTTTTTTTTTTTTACGGAATTATGAATCTTCTATAATCAGCATCTATCAATTGATGATTACTGTGTTGAATAATTGGTAATTACGTTAATTTATCTTATACGGTCATAATATTTATCCTGATAAACGTACCTACTTAGATCTAGCAAATGATTAATCGCCAATGACACGCATCGATATAGTATTAGATAAAAATTTATTTCTGTACTCTAAGCCGTCTAGGCATCTTAGTCGAGTAAAAGATATTTTCATCCGATCTTTTCATTAGTTCAAACGAATTCAACCGAGATGTTAATTGACTCTCTGATTATTCTTGTATGTACTTACATTATTTCTTGACGACTAGGAATCCCAGCATCGTCTATATTACATATTACGTCATTTTCTTCTTATACTGGGTCATCGGTATAAAACAGAGCTTATACTGTGCAGGTTATTCGTTAAATGTTTAGCTAGCTCGTGGTAAATCCACCGAATTGATTTACAACCTGACATGATTAGTTAGAATAAGAGATTGAATTGGATAACGTTTGAGCAGAAGAAAAGGATCTTTCAGGTGGACCAATAGTACCAAACGGATCAAAAATCTGGATAAAATAATGAAATAAAAAATAAGTCCGACAGTATCGAGTTCATCTATTTATTGCATCGTCAATGAAACCCCAGCAGCTGCCAGCTGTGACGTTAGAAATATTTTATTGATAGATCATTTGTAGGATGACATCAGATTAGAAAATTAATAATAGTAATAATAATAATAGAGACTGGAGATGGCTGGAGATGGCTGAATGTCTCTCAAAATTATTTTCCTTTTTTTTCTACTTCTCCTAAGTTTGTCTAATAAATTGTGTAGAATTTTATACATAAGAGGATAGGAAGGAAAAAAATAACATTTTTGCTTGCTATTAACGATGTGTGTTCGGAACCTGTCCGGGTTCTTAGAAGTCACGTTTACCATTCGAACCACAAGCTGTGAAACGGAAACTTTCATTACTATTCAAGGTTAAAATTTGTGGGTATAGGTATAAAAATTTGTTAATGGTCAAAAATAACTCACGTTGATCTTGATTCGTGGATTTCAAAGTTGTTTTGAATTAATACTGTTGTTCATTGGCTGTTTAAAACTATGATATTAAAACAACGTTTAACATTGTTCTTCTATCTTCATCGTAGCTGTTACGCACAATTTTCCTTGAAATTATACTATATCAGTTTATTTATTATACGTGTGTTTAATTTGACTTGTTAAAAAAAAAAGAGGGATCGTCATGATTATAGATATACGAGTAGTAGGTATAAAGAATCATAAAAAAAAGATATTCTGGAGTATAAATAAAACAAATATCCGGCCAATCTTCTCAATAAATTTTATTTTAAGGTTTTGTAAATAAAATTTGAAAGGCCTATAACGCATCTTTTGGGTATTATATCATCGTCTGCCGAATTTATACTTGTAGGAAGATATCATCAATCGAATTATCTCAATCTCTATAATATCATACAAATCGTCGGTATTTCGAATACGATTTTCTCTTTTAAAATGTCAAAATTAATGCGACATTTTGACTCAAAACTTTCGTACACGATTCTTCGGGGTGAACAAAAAATGACTAATGAATTATTGACACAAGATTACTTGTATAATAAAATACTTTAACCATATACCACAATATTTTATCGCTCTGTAAATTTACGTCTTTTCAAAAACGGTTCGACCATTGATTTTATTTCATCAATTTTTTTTTTCTTTACTGCATATCCGCATAGTGAAAAGGGTGTTTTATCTCATTATTCGAGAACGAATCTTCGGATACACGCTTCATTAAGTTTCGGTTTTTACAGACACGTTAATCGATCCCGGTCATTGCACAATTATCGACCCTTTCGCCATAGTGGCAGATATCAGTGACTAATAACGATACTAAAACCAACAGCGAAATTTCATTCAGTACTTTTTATAGTCGTAACAAATTAATTTTGTTTAGACACTATCTCAACATAGAAATAGGAAATTGCACCTCTATATGTATTTAAAATCATTTTGAATCATTTAAAGTCTCTGGAAGTTCTAAAGAATCATTATCGAACTCGTTTGAAGTCACTTTAAGAAATCTGGAGTTATTGATGGTGTTTAGAATTCATTTGACGTCTCTAAATTATTTGACGACATTGAAAGTCATCAGTAGTCATTGAGCATCGATAGAAGTTATTAGGAGTCACTTGTGCACCTAAAATCGAAATGACAATGAGCACAACAAAATCCTTGGGATCTTAGTGTTAAATTTACGACCGGTAGTACCATAAAATACTAGACACAATAGATACACTTTTGTAAATGATTCTTTGAGGTTTTACTCATCACCTCATGAAGTACCATTCATCACTCATTGTTCCTGGATTATTGAACGTTATATAATGAACCTGTTTTGCATATTGCAAAAGGATAATTGCACATAAATAATTTATTCTGAATTGTCGTTTCTTCGAGTATAAAATGAAAATGAAAACAAAACTAATAGTAAAACTGTTCATCTATAGTCTCGAAACTCTTAATAGCTTTTTTTATTTGTCATTTTCTTATTTCAGGTAGAGTCTGTCAATTTAGCTTTACATCTGTTGGACGGTTCCCAGATAAGAGGTAACACCTTGTCAGTTCAAAGAGCAAAGTTTCAAATGAAGGGAACATACGATCCAGCTCTGAAGCCAAAACGAAAGAAAAAGGATAAAGAGCGTGCTAAAAAAATACACGAAAAGTAAGTATAGTTATATCGTATTATTAATTACCCATCAACTTACAGGCACGTAACTACTAACCATAAATTAAAATTTTATTTATTTTGAATTTCACCCATTTCCTGTACATTTTCTTTTCTCCGTTCAAAAAAAAAAACAAACCATATTATACAACCTCAAACTCGATTCTTTGCTCTCACAGTAGACTCTTTTTCAATGTTGAACTCATAGTCAGACAGCTTGGCGCAATACAGAGAGACTTTGCATTTGCTTCCAGCTGCGCACTGCTGTTGATCGTTTTTACTGATATTTAGTTTTGAACATAACACTTTATACTCTGTCCTTTATATACCGAATTAAGTTCAATTTCCGCTACTAAGAGCAAAAACACTGTCTGTTTAAAACCAACAACTACAACGTTACATTTTCGCGGAATGAAGTTATAGAAGTTTCTATATGCTAATAGAAATCGACACACATTTTTTAATACCTACCAAAATAAATTCTAATGAACTGAATCAAAGGAATATGGATTTGGGTCGCGCTTTGTTTGTTCTATACGTCGAAGTTTCTCTCTCTCTCTTAGGGATATTTTATTATGTTAAACCCAAACGGTTGACTACGGTCCAGGGTTTATACCTACCTAACATTACGTAAACCGAATTGTTATTTTGACGAGGATTCGATCGCTGTATAAATCTAAGGAATTTTTGTACCTCTGCCAAAAATTGAAAGGTGCACCGTTGTTCAGTTTTACGATATTTGTCCTCACAGTTGTGGAAATTTAGCATATATCTAACTCGAGAATTCTAAATTTGTATATATTGTACAGTTTTACGATCAACTTGAGTAGACATTAGCTCCTTACGACTATGACACGAAATGTCTTTCCGCCTCTGCATTATGACTAGACGAAATACTTAAGCGTCGAAATTTTTCGGAGCATATACGAATCCATTTTCATATAATTATCATCAAAGCTTACTTAACATTCTGCCACGACAATACGAGAGATATATCTCCTCTGTCTCGCGTTTCATCTGATCATTAAGCATTGAAGATAATGCATGAATAGAAAAACAAAAAAATTTGTATATACATATAACCAAGATGCGATGCATGCATGCATGCATGCATGCAAGCAATGCCAAGCTGTCTGCGGTAGGAAGGCGCGTGAACCAACCGCGACGTCTAACATGCTATTACGTTCGTTATTATTTCCCGCGTACAGTATAAGGGTCATGTTTTTTACTGTCTTGGTCGGTAAGGCGAGAATCTCGTCGTCTGATTCACAGACGGGTTCGATGCCCGATTCAAACCGGTTATGTACAGAATTTATATGGTTTTATAACACAATAAAATAGCTTAGGGTGCACTTTTATTAAAGTATAAATGATTTTCAAATTTGGATTATTTAGTATATAAAGAGAATTCTGTTATACTGCAGAACTCTAATTATATGTATATGATAAATTATTTTTGACTGAAAACGACTGTCTTTCAGAAAAGGAATTTTATCATTATCGATTATTGTATTTCTTTCGTAATATATTTCTTATCGCGTATTTTTATATTTTTGCGCATCAGGTTAAACTGAATCAGTGAAATTTTTTCTCAGAATTTGACACCACGTTTCCGGCAACATGACAACAATTCCACTGGTTTTATTTCACATTCTTATATAAAATAAGACACTGTTATATTCGCGGTTAACCACACTAGTATAATAGTTCGGTGTATAACGTGCAGGCGTAGGAGTAGGTAAGTATGTAAGAGTGTTTGCTGTAGTACAAATCCGCACTATCCATGAATGAATCCTACCAGCTGTAGAAACGATCGAGGTGAGAGTTCTGAACTTTTTTTTAAAGAGTTATAAAAAGCCCGCATTTACACTTCAAGATTTGGTTTTTTTTTTTTCGTTTTTTTGTTCCTTTTTTTCTCATTCATGTGTCAGAATGTATAATATGCGGATGTACGATCGGGTCCCGAGCTGTAGCAGTCGCGTATGAAAGATAGATATTTGGAGAATATTCATCACCGCGTAACTTTTGTTTGATTATATATTTATGAAAAATTTTGAAAGACGGTTTGAAATAAGGAATTTATATTTATTCATGCCATTTGTATTATTTAAAAATTTATAGCTGTAACTGTTGTTTTTTTATTTTTCTTTTTCTTCTTTTTATTTTGGTTATTTTCGGGTAAAATTTTGAGCACAAGAAACTTTTAACCGTATAATATAGCGTAACAGTATAATCGATAATCGATCACTTGGTGAACATTAAGGTTGACCGCCTTTCCCTCTCGATCTTTGAATTGCGATTATCTAAGTATTAGAATGTCTTGATCGAAATATAGTCTGGACGTTTCATTAAAATGAGAGAATATAAGTAACTTATTTATAGAATAATTATTTTCAATTCAGGATCATTGAACCGTTGAAGAAAAAAAAAAAAAAAAAAAAGAATAGAAAAACAATCCGAGTTATAAAAGACGTGAATAAATTTTCGATAAATTCTAGAACAATGACACGGTTTTACAATTTTAACATAAGAGCGAACGTTTATGAAATATTCGAGTAGGTAATTAAACGCCTCTTTGTTAATCTCATATATATGTATAGTAAAAAACGTTGCACATACATATAATTGTAAACTAAATATGATTCAAAATACCAGAATGGTATTTACGACAATGATAACTTTCCGACTATAATGATAACGTGCAGTTGTAAATTATTTAATAGTGCCGACGTAGACAAGAGTCGAAACTTGATATCATCGCTATCATAAATGATACAACACACCTCTGGCTTTAGCTTTTAAACGATGAGACTACAATATTTCTCGTATTGAATGAATAAAAAATCTTTGTCATATTTTTTTGATTACAGATTATTCGATTGGAGACCTGAACGAATGCGCGGCGAACCTCAAAAGTGTGAACGTGTTGTTGTTATAAAGAACCTTTTCAGTCCTGAAGATTTTGACAAGGAGGTTACTCTGCTCCTTGAATATCAACAGGATTTACGTGCTGAATGTTCAAAGTGCGGTGACGTCAAGAAAGTTGTTCTCTATGACGTGAGTTGATTTTCATCTTTTAAAGATTTAAAATTCAAAAATATAATCACCATATTTTCAGTTTCATTTTTCTCACTGCATATTATTGATCATACTTTTGTGCTGATATGATTAGACGCAGGGGGGAATGGGGTATGGGAAAAGATGAATTGAACAGGTTTTTCAAAACAGGGTAATGAACTTTTTTGTACTTTTTATAACTTCATAAGATCTGCTGCACTTAATTCGATGAATATAAAACTATTATACATATTGAAAAATACAGGTGAAATTAGTTAATCTCTCAGGGTCTCTTTTTGTACACATATTGCAAATGAATCTCCATTCAATGTACATCAAACGTGAAGTTTTGTTCATTACGTAACTACGACCGCACCTATCTATAAATATAGGTATATATATATATGTTTATATATACCTATATAAGTATATGTATAATGAAGAAAACAAACAAAAACAAGATGTGATATCATCTCTACGAATAGGAAACTATAAGGGAATCCTATTTTCGTATAATTTTTTAGGCAAGTTTATTATTTTTCATGAGTTTCAATGTATAAAGAAAACGCTAATACATACTTCAAATAGAAAGTACTGTCTAAAAGCACTTTTCTTTAGAAAGTACGAGGCATAAAAAAAATTTTTTTAAGTCATTTTCGTTTGGTTTTCTCCTAGCAGTCAAATTCATGGTTTCAGATATGTGTTTGACTGATCAACTGACCGAGCAACACACGTATTAATCGTTAGATGACGTTATTTTTAATATTTACTACGCTTAAGGCCACATTGCTTTCCACGGTCACTTGGTCTTCTTCGCGTCTTGTGTTTCATGGGGCAAATCGCTATTAACGTTATAGCTATTAAGATATGATTTATTCAAGGTTAAAAAAACAAAAAAAAAAAAGAGATGATATTTGCCAAGGTAATTACTTAAAAAATGCCCATTAAACTTTTGGTGTTTAGGCACATGTAAGGAACTTGAGATATTTTGCTCCGGGTACTACGTGTTTTCTATTTAATTAACCCATATATACCGTCACGAAATTAATGTCTTTATATTCTCTGCTCGTTTATCAATGTGGGATTTCATATGTGAAATAATCTTTGCCTATATAGGTCTTTGGTGCAGGTTTAGGTACACATATTTCGCAATATTATTACATACATAAAACAGTGTTTGATATACTTATCTTAGGCGCGTGCACGGCTATTGCAATTATCTATGATGCAGTTTGTTTATCTGTTTACTTTTTGGTAAAAATTGAACATACATAAATTATACGTGGGGGTCGTAAAAATTGACGTTAATTAAAATCCAAATTGCATTTCGGAACCAACACTTCTATACGTTTCACACAGCTTGTGTAGATTTCCAGCAAAATCAACAAATTTTTTTTTGCAATAAAATCTCAGAATTAATTCGCGAATTTGAAATTTATACTATTCTGCGAAATTCTATGACCACAATGTTCTGCAATTAAATTTTTTTTTAATTTTTTTTTCTCGTATCTATACGCATGAAGAGATACAATTGCGCGTAAATTCTCACTTAGGTATGTTCACATGGCCGCAACATGATAATGTGTTTAGCAACAGTTCCTGTTTCTTTTTTTTTGTTTATGTCATCGATTTTTTGTCTGAACTTGATATAGCATCACTTGGTTTTAATCTGAAGGGCTTTTTTTATTAGACATCATATAATTTTTGCACAAGTGACGAACACACACACAGGTCTTTGCCTTTTTTTTCGTCATATCGTCTGACTCTGTCTAGTCTAGCCGTTAAAATTTCCCACGGTTTTTGATCCGAAAAAAACAACTTGAACTAGTTTCTTTTTCATGAACAAGGCAAATGTACATACGTATATCTACATTACTTGTAGCAATTAATGTCAATACTTCGCATCGGCTAGTGTTTAAAAAATTTTCTTATTATCTCTCTAACTGATAATCTCGTAGATGATATATAAATCATAAATTATCGAGTAATTTATTAATACTTGATTATGTCACTGTCAGGAAATAATTGCTGCAAAATAATTTGCAAAAGAAGATAAAAAGTTTACTTTACATATCGTTCGGTAAAGATATTTCTAATTTTATTCTTCTTCTCTTTACTCGCAAACAATACTCTAATCAGACGACGAATAAATATCTTCGAGTGTTTAGAGATTGTTTAGATATTATCTAACTGATTTAATGTTCAATATTGGATCAATGGTATAATTTATTAGGAAGTCTGATATCAAACCCCTACAATTTTGATTTTAAAATATACTTTATATACTCAAGAGAGTTCGGCAACGATTGGAATTTTTACTCTGTTATACTTAGTGTGAAGCGTTTAGAGTGTGTAGCTTCTAAGTTATTTTTAACTATTTTATTATTTATTCAAGTACATACTATATATATTATATATATGCTACTATTATATAACTGATTACGAGTTTCAGTCATAAGTATAAGTTCAGAAACTGAATTGATTCTTAGAACACATTTGCAGTGTTATATACGTATAACTATACAAACACAGATATAAATTTACTAAATGATTTTTTTGTTGATACTTTTAATTGTGTTATGTACTTTTTAACGAATCTGACGCCAGAGTAATATTGGTATTCTGTCCCGTATCAAAGACTGAAGATTATATGTTAATTTAATCAACGTTAAATGAAATAGAGACAATTAAGAAAAAAAAAGCAAAAAAAAAAAATAAACGAGATAACTTGTTGATAGCTATTTCTGCTTTGATTTATCGGCAGCAATTAGTACAACGATTTCTAATCTTTACAGCTGAATAACGTTATTATGTAAAAATATGTATTCTACCACATATATGCGCTAACGTAGGCGGTGGTTAATCGTGGGCTGTAAACTAACCAAAGACAGATATTGTTTTAAACGTAAACATATATATTTCCCGTTTTCTTATTTTTTTAAATAAAAATTTTTCATACTGAGATAATAAGCAAATGTCAAATAGTTTTCCTCCATACAAAATTTATAGTCAAGAGCAAAAGCAGCTGATGTCAGATCGAAAAAAAAAAGAAAAAAAATAGTAATCCTAAAAATATCTACAATCTAATCTGAATTATATAATCGAAAGTGAAAAAAAACTTATTTTCACCTAAAATTCATGTGATACGATTTAAGGAAAATATCTATTAATTCTATGAATAGTTGTTAGCAGTTAGTTAGCCAAGTCAGTCAAGGATATCACATAATTTATTATAATTTGAAGACCTAAGATCAGGCGGAATTCGGCATTGGAGAGTTTTCACGGATGAGGTGAGGCTCTGGGTGCGTCTCAATGTCGACAGTTTTATGGGGTCAGATCATCGCATCGACTGATTAATCACTTCTCGGACCATTAGTCATTCATTTTTGTTGTTTTGTATTTGTATTTGTATTTTTTTTTATTCTTCATTTCGTCTGACTATGATCATTCACGGTATAAAAAGTCACCGAGTTTCGTTTTTACTCTTCCGTAAAACGTGAATAACTTAGTATCAAATTAAGCGAAGATCATCGCGTTGATTAAGTTCAATTTATTTTACGACCAAATTTTGGCATCAATTAAATTTTTCAGACTCTCTCATATATATAAACCTTCACCAGTTTCATCTATGCGAGTAATAGGTATATACTTATAGTATATATAAAAAATTGTTGCTTCAGTCCGTAAAAATATAAAAATACGTCGACCTACATTATACATCTCGAATGAGAAGTCAAGTCTCTAGTTCAAACGAAGCGAACTTGATACATACCACGTAGAAAAAAGTAACAAGTTTCTATTTTGACGTGTTTAAATAATATTCTAACGAAAAATTCGATTTTTTAAAAATGTTTTTCTGTTTTTCTGTTTTTTTTTTTTATCTACAAAAATATCTTCTAAATCAGAAAACTATTTCTTATTTCTATCCACAAATATAATTTGGGCTTCTATATGCGTCAGCACAAAATTGTCATTAAGTGGCAATAATATAGATTAACGTCTATAGTTTTTGACTCGAGTTAATTCCGGCTCCATGCGAGTTAACTGACTAAAGTGCTCCTTATGGTTTTTCTAGATAACTTATGATAAGCTATAATTATTATTTATCGGTTTTTAGAGGCATCCAGACGGGGTTGCTCAAGTTACTTTTAAAGAACCGGCCGAGGCACAGGCCTGTATTCAATTATTGAACGGGCGCTGGTTCGCTCAGAAGCAAATATCGGCTGAAATATGGGACGGAAAGACTAAATATAAGTGAGTATAAAAATCAACATCTCTACTTTACTTACAGTGAAACCAGAATTCAAGTTTATATACCAACTTGTGGAGAAATACCGATCAGTGAAAAGTAGCCAACTGTATTGCCGAGCGTTGAGTCAACTTTATCATCAAACGATCTGAGCTCAGTCTATACTATCGGTCGCTAAATTCCCAATTCCTTTCTGAATTGAATTTTTTTCACAAAGCTTTATCGCCAATAATTCATCTGCTTTTATATAAATTTTATATAAGATAACTGCTTTTGATAAGTTTTTCCAAATTTTCTTTCAATTTCTGAATGAAAATTTTGAATTTTTGTCTTAATATGAATTACGAATGTTATTATTTGATGTTTTCTATTCAAACAAGCATATAGTGTGTCGTATTAGTATATATTATACGACCTATACATACAGGTGTATAGTTTTGGTATTGAACTCTGGTTTTCTTTCCTTGTATAAGAATTGCTGAAACTGACGCTGAGATCGAGGAGCGTATTGCGAAATGGGATAAGTTTTTGGACGACGAAGATGAGAAGAAGGAAGCCGCCAAAAAGAAGGCGGTAGAAGAAGACACTGCTGCAGGAGAGACGTTGTAGACAGAAAAAAAAAAAAAAAAAACAAACTGTCTAAGCTATAAGCCCTAAACCGTTCGTTGCAGACGTTACGTTATAACTCCGGTCCTTATTTTCATTTTAATTTTAATTTTTCGAACAAATTCCAATTCCTTTTTCAGTAAATACTACAATTTATACTTTTTCCTTCTTTCTTTCTTGCATTCTTTCTCTTTCTCTGTCTATTCATGAATTTTTATCCCATATTATGAATCGATTATCGCGTTTTTACAATTAGCGATTTAATACAACAGTGATTTAATAATAACAATACATTATTAATATGTTGACGGATATATTTTAGCATTTAAATATTATACAGCTAGTATAAAACGATCGCTGCTATATTAGCAACATCGATTATGTATTCTTGTTATAACTTATATAAGCTATAATAATTGGATAAAAAAGAACAATTTTACTATTATAGGCCATGTCTTGTCTTTTATTGCTTGCACTATTCCAATATGAAATTATTACCTGGAAACGTATCGGTAAGTAATTTATTAAATAATTGTATGAATTTCCGGTTCCATTTCTTTCACTAACTTTTTTTGATTTTCATCAAAAAAATAGAATAATAATAAAAAATAAAAATCTATGTACAAATTTATAAAATCATGTGTCATTTATTGCAGATATCTTTCTTTCCAGCATATATAAGAGAGGAATTCGTTAAAACAAAATCTTAATTTTGATCGGTTTAAAAACAAAATAAAAACAATCAATAAAATAATTTTTTTGTTCAATTGATTTCAAAATGATTTTTTTTTTTTCATTTTTTTTCGATTGAAGGCTAAATAGGGGGTGACTCATATGTAGGATAAACGTTATGCATGAATATCGTTATGAGAGAAGATCTACGTCTATACTTAATAAAAGTAAAAAAGTATTAGTCATAGAGTGTCATCCTTGAAGAAGCGAACTTCTCGTCGGCAAAGATGTTGAGAATCTCCTAATTTGCTATATCGACATTCCGGGCGCTCCATGAGCGGCGTGTTGCCCGTGGGACTTGGCTGTTGGTCTCTTTCGCTGGGCAAACTGTATATGTAGGTGTATAGTCTTGGCCGTTCGGCGAGTTGCAGACTATATAGCTAAGCGGTTGCTACCGATAAGTGATAAAAAAAATTTGGCGGTATTCGAGTGGTCGATTTTATTCTTATAGGTATAATTTTCAAACGTGATTTGTTGCGTCACGATTCGATATAAAAATTCTTCGATTGTATATTTTTTTAATGGAATTTTTTTTTTTGAAAAACTGTCTCTTCGTTTGATAACGTGACAACATCCGGTAAAGGAAAAAGCAAAAATCTGCACCTATTATCGGTATTTTCAGTATCTTGAAATCGTACCACCGGAACAAAGTGGTTAACTTTAATCGTTCCGGAGTTATCTTAGGTATAGGTAGAAAGATATCGACTAAAGAACTCGTTTATTACTAGAACATCATCCGCGGTCTATTTATTATTTTCTATAAATCCTTTAACCCGTATGCTATAAAGCGCGATATAATTCGTCGATTACTATATCGCAGTTGCAACTGTAGAAGGCTATAAAATAATTGCTGTTGCACGATCGTGTAATCTCTCTTCGGTGCAAACTTTCATCATCACGTATGGTATATACGGTATTTTCTGTCGTAAGTATCGATACGTTAAAAAAAAAAAAAAGAAAAAAAAACCTCGGTTTCATTTACGCGGAACTATTAAGAAATTCTGAGCCTATGGAAGCGGATTTCGAGTACCGAGTAAACCACCCCCGTCACAGTTATCGAGTTTGTTGATAGATGCGAGTTTCGCATGTATCTACTTATAGACATGAGTGTATGGAATGTATGTGCATTTAAATAAGAACTACTCGTGTACACATGCACACGTTATAAACGCACGCGCTGGAAATCAGCAATAAAAGCTTCCCTTCCTTTCTACATGAAGCATATTCTGGCCATCGTTGTCCCATTCATCGTATACCTCCACGTTGCCCTAGAGTCTGATCTCCTATACCAGCCGACTCCCTTCCCTTCCACGTTAATATCGCTGACAAATTTAATGCCAAACTATTAGCAGCGGGGAGCCACCCCATTGTCGAGTGGCCACGTGCGTCCTGACTCCCCTATAGACTACTTTCGTTTGATGTGTAGCTTCGCGGGTGCCCGAAACTTTGGAGAAAAAAAAATGAAATCAAAAAACAAGAAAGAAAAAAAAAATAAAATAAATAAAAATGGGACGGTTACGAATATAGACGAACATATTCTTGTTTGTGTGTGTGTGTGTATATATGTGTGGTTTGATACACACGTATAAGCACTGCGCGCTTCTTATACAATGGAGAAAATGTCACGGCCGTCAGGTTTATTGGATTTGCTCAACACCCCAAGTGAACTTATATAGTAAATTGTACCTACACCGACCCTATAGTCATTCTTTAACCCCGAAGACCTGTCGCCAGGATTACTAGAGGGATTAACCACGCGCGTTGTTTGAATACAATTTGATCCGGTCAAGTGTCTATAGCAGTGCGTCGCACGCATCCCTTTTAGTCCTTTGCTCGTACGTCTAAAATCTACGTTGCTATATATAATATTATACGTAAATGTATACATTATCAGGAAGAGTCGATCAATAATTAATTATCAGTAGGTAATGGCTTCTGTAGGGATTCAGTTGACACAATTTTTTGATAAAGTTATGAAATTTTTTTATTTTCTTTTTCATCTGCTAGGTTATTCGTAATTGTGAAACAGCTATAATCGAGTTGAGCTATTTCGGAGTTATTTATTTTTTTTTTTAATGGAATGAAGGTAATATTAGGAATCGATGTGAATAGGTCTCATAATTTATTGAGAGACATTCAGTATCTGTATAATTAGCAAAAGAAGATTATAGCTGTTCAATAAATTAGTTTAAGGACGTAAATGGAATTGATTTTTTACGTAATATGATTAAAGATGAGAAATATTGCTTCAATATATTATGAACCGAGGTCCTATAGTGTAAATATTAAAATTTTTTTGGAAACACTACGATGAAGTCCAACTTGCAATGACTATTCGTCGAAAAATTCACAATATTAAAATTAAATAAATGTAGAAAAAAAACTAATTCACAATTTTCGAAAACAAATGAAGAAAAATTCCGTGTCATCTAAATCCCCGATCGTGGATATTGATAAGAAACGGTATAGTTCTTCGGGATTTAAAAATTTAAATGACAATCGATGCGTGCAGTATGAAAAAAGCTTGCGGATAAATGGGGAAATATTATTGAGCAAAAAGCTTCGAGGATGTAACCCAACCATCGGTTTTCAATACGAACAGAAAAACAAAAAATCAAAATCCCAAAAAAAGAGAGAGAAACAAAAAGTACCAAAAGTCAAAATGAAGAAAAAAAAAAAAAAAAACTGAAAATAGTTGTAATTCCATCGCAGCTGGAGGAAACAGCATAACGCTCTGGGACTCTCGGAGAAAATTAAGCTTCCCGAAACACCGCGAAACTGTTAATTAAGACTCATTACCCGGTTCTCCCAACGAATAGACGGGCAGAAGGGTGGCTCGTCCTGGGTACGGTGTACGAACTTCTTAATACCACGAGCGGGGGCGAAAGAGGGATTCGCGGGTTCATTGTGAGATCAATACTAACTCCTCGTAGGAGTGGCACCAGGGTTTCTGGTCTGTTTCCCATTGGTAGATTAAGACGAGACTTCGGATTGGTTAAAAGCGGTGCTACCAGGAGGCGGTGCCGACGGAGGGCCTGAGGCGATCGGGTTCGACCCTCCGTGGTTTAAACGTGCTGGTAAAAAGAGGAAGAGGATTAAATCTGTTAGAAAAAGACACCAGAGTTTGAAACACCAGGGTGGAGGGGGTTGGCGTGACTCTGGGATTCAGTCTGTGTTTGCCCACCAGAGACACACCACCACCACAGGGTACTTTTATTCGGGGGTTAACCGGTAGCAACGTGGGTGCATCATTGACACATCATAATATAGGATCTAAATCGTTTTTAAACCCAGTCGATTTAACCCCCCGTAACTATTAACTCAAAGTTTTCCCTATACATGAATACTCGTCGATTTTTAAGGGTCGTATCTCCCACCGTTCCCAAACTTTCGAAAATCGTTAATAAATTACTAAAAGAACAAAAGTAGTAATCGTCACCTTGACCACGTGAAGTTCTTTCGTACGTACGTCTATACCTACCTTCGGCATTGTTATTACTGTATAGTGTTCATCGTGTGATTTTATTGTGACTCGATCATTCGATTGGCGGATAGAATCTATCTGATCTCTGTGCACGGGGGTTAGAGGAGGGAGTTTGACGTCTTGGTGACAGGTTGAACTTAGACGCTACCTACGTTGTGCAGAGACTAGCGTCGCGACTAGTGGACGGACTGGTTCCGACGGACCTACGTATTATAGTAGAGATTAATCTACCCGCGTTTGTTATTCGATCAGAGAAACGGATTGATTATTTTATTTGATACACAAAGTCCTTGAATTTTGAACGGATTTATTAAGTTTAAGGAAAATCAGATTTTACCTATAACCGTGTCATTAACTCCATAATTTGAAAGCCGGTTTTAAACTAACTAAACTGGCTGTCGACTACTCCCTCTTTGTCAACTCCCGATCGATTCGTACAACGGGGAAAAATTGTTGGTGAACATTTGTGAACGATTTTAAAAAGATAAAGAAATCGAGATATTCAACGATAATTCATCGACGATCTTTCCATACTTTGGTGTTTGACTTGTGAACTCCGGATTCCAGCGCTCTGTTAAAGTGCAAGTGTGATCATCCAGTGATTTTTTTTTTCCGATCGTATCAATCGAGGAAGGAATTAACCGCACTGAAACCTTCCGGTATGTGTTGATCGGTTTTAAAACGTGATCGTTATTAAACGGAGAACAGTTAAGGGTTTGATCTTGCCATTTGATAACTAAATGCGCAGGCTCTTTACCGAGAAAATAACGTAGGAGTTAACGAGACGGAGGTGATCGTTAAACGGCGTTAAATCAATAGAAAATAAATCGGCAGACATAACGAGTGTGGACGAGGTCAACGGGGCCAACGGGGCTTTAAATAGTGGTGCGACGTTCGGCTACGCGGGTCGCCAGGCCGGCTCGGGGGGGCCGGGCCCGGGTGGAGTGATGAGCTGCCCCGAGGTCATGTATCAGGCTTACTATCCGTACCTTTATCAGCGGGCACCACCGCCTCCACATCCAACACACCCCCATGCTACACCGCATCCTCATGCCCATGGTCATGCTGCCCCCCATACGGCTCATGCCGCACACGCCGCACATCCGGCTCATCATAGTCCCGCAAGACCTGCACCTTTTCAACCTTTCTCAGCGGCTTCCGCTACCCACCAATATGACAGGGTGAGTAAAGAGAAAAATTAAGTATTACCATTTATTTTATCTAAGGACTTTATTTAGGAAAAATTAACGATTGTGGACCTCCACTGGTGATTTCATGTGTGGATTACAGCAATTCTTCATGATGATTATACCAATTAATTAGCATGAGAAAGAGATGTTTTACTTCGAAAATTTGAACTTGAGAGGAAAGGTCGTGAGTTGAGAATTTTTACTGGGTATTATTACAAGTTTTTAACTTGAAGTAAATGTAGTATTTATCCTATGGTGATGGTTCTGAGGATCTTCGAATCCTGATGGCGTTTACCAATGTTGTGACGCGGTTGTGGGTTTAACTGAAAAGTATTGACCGACTAGGTTTTTGGGGTTCTTCAGACAGAGATGACTTTCTAAGTGAGCGAGACACGGGTTAATGTTGAAATATAATAAGGTCCCGTCCCTAATCCGATTAGCACTTGACGTGGAAAAATCGAATACAAAAGAGCAAGAATTCTTAAGGGACAGGAATACAACTGGATTATGACACCTCCTAATGATCCATTCGGATCTTCTCTAATGCCTCAGGTAAACATACCTGCTATGTCAAGGTTTAGATTGATCTAGGGACTGTTTAATCGCGTTAGACGACTCCTATTTCCTCACTGATTACTTCGTCCGATGACCAATCATTTTCTTAACCTTCCACCCCGATTTTTTAGCGGCATAAAACTGAACCTTCGTGATCAAAAATTCAATAGATTGTTTTCTGTTCATTCGTGGTATAATTATTTATTAATTTCTCAAAATCGTAGCTACAATGATTCAGTTTACGTGAACCAATGTAGAAATATAAATTCTTCTTTCTTTATGGTTATTCTTAAATAGTTTTTTTCGTAGTTGTGGAGAAGTCGGTCCCGGACACTGTGTCATTTTAATCTGTCTGGTAGGAGGTCGGGCGTGCATCGTACTCCTAAGCACTGGCCCATGCTTTTCCTCACAGTGAAGTGTTGAGTGTTATTATTTTGTCGTTTCAGCTTTTAGTCTTATACTTATATACTTTAACGTCGACTTTCATACTAAGTTTTTTCGTTTTTCAACACCCGGTCCTCCGTCATCGCCCCTTTGTGGGTTTTCCACTTTCTTCATATGATTTACGTTGACGCCTAGTTTAGGGAACGTTTAGTGAGACAGTAAAACGGAGTGATGAACGAAACGGACTTCGTGTGCAGAAAAATTTATACATTACTATGAATGCGATTTTTTTTTTTTATTCTAAATAAAGATTGGTGATAAAAATCAGTGGAAAATTTTCAATCGAGAAGATTTTGGACGTGGGTAAAAGCCAGAAAAAAACTTTTTGAACGTAACAGTGCGGCTGCTGTAAGAGATGAAGCACGTACGGTGTATGAAAACGCCTGAGGGTTATTTCGGACTCCTGCAGTGGCTCGACCTTCGCGATGTAATAAAACGAGTAAAGCTGATTGTAATTATTTTATGGGAATACGGAAGAATTATGCGTGCACCTTGTTGCGGCCTTTTGAAGTTAATTAACAGCGGAGCATTTATTGCTGCATTTCAGGTATAGAGAATTGCGTCGAGACGCGCGACCAAGAATCCAATAACCTTGCAATAATTTTATAAACAGAAATGTGGAAAGGGCTATAACTTAACAGTCAACTTTAATAGCCTTTTATACACGTCGTGGAAATACTTTAAAATCGAGTTACGCACCCACCTACTATAAAAGAAGTTCGTTACTCAAAACTAAATGAAATTCTATACATATCATCAAAACGTTGCGGTGCAGTATTCGTATAATAATATTGTCACCAATGTGGTTATACCATCGAGTTAATTAAACCGAATGAAAACGTTAATTATTTTTAATTACGTCGTTTCGTCGTCACTTTCAGTAGACAGATGCAGAAATAAGTAAACCGTTTATCGCTGCTGCTGTTGCTCCTACTGAACTGTCCATAAATTACCTGATTATCATTTACGGGTGGTAACTTTCATCAACTGCAGTTAGTATGGAACTTGCATTAGACTTTATATGATACACTAATTCGATTCAAATGATCATTAATTCAAACTAAACTGGACTGAAAGTTCGAATTGGTAACTCGGCATCATTGCATCAAAGATACAAAAAATATATATTCACTCTGGGTTAACATCGAGGATGGTCGACGTACAGTGATGATTCGATGTTTTTTTTTTTGCTACTAGTTCCTCCTCACCTTCCTCCATTATACATATACACACTGGCTCTTCCTTCCTCTCTTCGTCAGCACTTGACGGATGTCTTGTCTCCCTGAACAGTGACGACAGATTTCTCGTGCTGTGACTGCTGTGCAGCAGCAGGGGCACAGGTTCTTCGTGAGGACAAAACGGTTGTCGGAAAAAAAAATAAAACAAGAAAAAGAAAAAAGTATAGAAAAAAAAAGAGCGAACAAAAAAAAAACCGTCGAAAAGTAGTGCGTGGCCTACTTATAGGCAACCACTTTGGCAAAAACTGGGACGGGATACATGAGAAAAAACAAAAAAGAAAAAAAAAAAAACAATAAAACCATAGAATGAAGAGAAAACGAAATAGAAAAAACTATGGAGATGGAGCACGCCGCGCGCCCCGTTCTTCGGCGCTGAAACTATCGACCAGTATAACCATGGACGGATACGCTGTTAGACACAATAAACTCATAAACGTTTTAGTGCCGTCCTAAAACTGGGAAAACTTTCCTGCACGCGGCTCATTCGAAGACATTGAGACCCTGGCATATAAATTGCTAAAGCTAACCCATCGGCGGTGAGATCATCTTGAAGAGATAAGAGCAGGACTCTAACCGCTTGTAGGATGGCCTGGCATGAGCTACCAGGAGCTGAGGGACAGCTGACTGACCGCACTGAATGCGGGACTAAAACGTGCCAAGAGAACCGGCCGCGGATCTTGACCATCGGAGAGAAAACCGGAGCTGAACGTAGAACGTAATACTCGGGGCAAGAAGAAGAAGAACCCAACTATCCTTCATTAGCACTGAAGTTCGCGATTCTCCTCGTTACAAGCGGACGAGGAACAAGGTGGCTCTTTTTCTGTTCATACGTATAAACTCGTCGGTATAATCCAGCGGGTGTTGGGAAAATACGGTTCATTAATATTACGCGAATTAAATAAGGAAAACCTTATTTTAAGGAATCGACCAATAAATGGCTCAATTTTTTTGTCGGTCAATTTTATTCCAACTGTACATAGTTTCCACCGGACATGATGCAACTGGTCGTAAAGTGGCGCGTCTCAGGTATTCCTACTGAAGGATCTCCGAGTATCTCGTCAATTAATGAACCTATGTCGTCGCCAAGACCACCCCGGCAGTACACGCGGGTACATGCACCCTGCGATAGTCAATTCTCGTTCTCCTTCTCCTTTTACCTCCCCATCATGGAATAGACGAGATCGTAATATCCCGGGACCACAGCTTCTGGGTCCTCGCATCGGTCCTATCCTTTGGGACTCGAGTTTAGGCATCTTTGGGACTCAAACGACACCGCGTTTACCTGAGAAAGTTTTACGATCACCGCGTCGAGGTGGCGATGTGTCCTCGTATTATCGCCAAGGCGGGATCTTACTCCGCTGTCGTGCCGTGGCCGTTTCGAGGTTTCGTTCCTTCCTCCCGGTGGTTCTTTTTAAGGAAGAAAAACAAGCCGTTATAACTATAGGGACCAATACCTTATTTCACATAGATAACTGCAGGATCGGACTACGTGTCTCCCTATATTTCGCCTTTTAATTTATACCGAATTTATCGTGGTCCACAATAAATCGGCAATACGGTGCAGATTTTCGTCACCAGCTCTTGTTGTAATAAGATTGAGAAATTTTATTGAAATAATAATATATTTCATCGTCGTGTGAATTCGGGATGTCGAGGTGACGAACGTTAGTGTGCAGGTTTGAGTTGAGCGAGAACTCGATCATATATACTCGCAGAGAGAAAAAGTAAAAATGGTTTCCAAGTGCACGTATATAGAAGAGTTTAGCGTATAAATTATAACCCCTGTCTTTCTTTTTCTCATGTCACATGTCCAGGTCACCTTTTTTACTTTTCTAGCTTCTGACATAAATTAAAGTACGTGTTCTGCCGCTCCCCCTCAACGACTAGCTTTACTTGATAGAAAAATACGCATGCGCCAACGTGCTTGTCAATATTACGCCATGTGAGTTCCTGGATGCATGTGTGTATTTGTGTATGTATATACATACATATATGTACATACATACACCCCAATACTAAAATAAATTTACACACACAGATATCTATGCTGTACAGATATACGGTTGGGAATGCCTCTCTCCTTTTCGAAGAGCTCCTGCTGTGAAACGATGAAATAAAAAAAAATAATAATAATTGAAAGAATAAGTTGTTTGGTTTTATTTTTTTTTTTTTACTTGACAAAGATCATGGATCTGAGGACATCGAGCGAGAGATGACAGCTCTTTTTATTAGCCAATTAATATTGGCAGCGATACTGATCCCTATTTACGCTATGTATCAGCGCGGTTGAATCTTTCGCATTCCATTTGACACATGACAGTTGAGACTTGAAGCTTTGGTCTAGATTTAAAAAAATCCTTTTTATCCCTTGAGTAACAACATATTTCGAGCGTTATATATTAGTTAAGTATTTTTGGTTCTCGAAAAATGTTGATGGAATTTTAAATGAGCGGTCTGACGCATTCTTAGACCCCCAGGGAAATGCTTTGCGCCTATACTCAACTCTCTACACGATGAACACAAAGAGTTCAAAAAATCGTTATATACTTTAGTATAACGTTTAATTTAATTTAAGTTTTTCGCAATTCTGGTCTCGGCTCGATTCACTATTATTTTTTCTTCGTCGTTTATGTAATCGGGGGTGAAAATTCTTGAGCTAAAAATATATCGCATAATGAAATAAAAGCTATTATGTCCTTAGAAAAATGTATTAAAATTCAAGGAATCGGTGCGAATTAAAAAAAAAAAACAAAAAAATTTTTTATTCTAAAAACAAGAAATAATTTGAAAAAAATAAAGAATATAAAAACGGAATAAAAAGGGGAGCTCGATAATAGGGATAATCCGTAAGATCGAAAGAGTTTCATGTAGTTCTTAACATTCCCTCGTGTCGCATTAGGAGAGATCAACTATCGGTGTAATTTGTTGTTCTCGCTTTAACAGAATAAATTTCTTCCAACCTGTTTCTCCTGAACCGCCTGACACATTCCTTTGAAACGCGATATCAGCAGCTGTAAATATTTATAAACCCATATCGAACTCTTAAATGAGAGTAAAAAGGAAAAAAATAAAAAGAAAAAAAAAAGGAAAAGAAAATACAAACGAAACGAAAAAATAATGCTTCAATTACTTTCAAGCCTATAGAACACGGCGGTTACATCAATTTCACAACTCGTTTATAATCTTTTTATATAATTTACTTACCCCGTTAGCATAATCTACTGTTGCACTATCTTTGCAGATTGTATTCGGTAGAAATACATTGGCGTAGAATTAAATAGATCGAAGAGGGATAAAGCTTTCGCTAACTTTTCAGTCACGTGAAGTATAATCGCTATACTTACATATAAACATGTATGTACTTCACAACGGGGAGCGATCGTTTCTCAAGACCGGTAGAGATACTCGGCTTGAATCCCGATCACTCGACTAAAACTTGATCCGATTCCCTAAAGGCCTGCCTGCGCACCTCCCAGGCAACCAACCGGAGACGATACGAGTACGATTCCGGGTATAAGTGGGAAAGTGCAGGTCGCTGTCTTCCTTTGCTAAAGTCAGAAACTTACCTACCTATACCTATATACCCTGTCTTCAAGTGATCGAAAGTTATACCCGCTTTTCCAACGTTGGTACCCCTACTGCAATTACTTGATATAAAGCCAGCCTTGCGTGTTTCGAGACAATAATATACACCGCCAAAGGTATAAGGCTGCAATTACAACTATAGGGAAACAAAAAGCTCGATGATTCCGTAGTGAAGGTGCAGGTTTACGTTATAAAATAAAAATTCTAAACTGCAGCAGAAATATTTTCTTAAAAAAAAAATAAATAAAAAAAATTTAATAATTGATTAAACTTTCTCAAAAATTTGATAAATATTATTACGGGGTTGAATTAATCGTGTACGCCAATCCAAGACTGAGTTAATTATTACCGATAGTAAGACAGCTGCTACGTCTCGTGTCTGCTTATACATATATATATATTGTATGATAAAAAACCACGTATGTATGTATGTACGTTTGAGACAGTCATTATTGTACTCCGTCACGATATAAATGTCGTCATTAGTGATATTTTGTGAGGTAAAGTTTCAACGAGACGATTATCGGCCGTGGTATTTTAGAGTCGTAAATTAACCGCAACAAGGGCCAATATTATGTAATTTTTTGTTATTTCACTTCTTCTTATTTCTTGTTTTTTCTTTTCTTTTCTTCTTCTTTTCGTTCTTTTTTGAGAGACACGTTTTCGGAAATATATTACCTACGTCTGGCAGAGCTCGGTAAAGGAGGGTGTAGGAGATTGAAATGAGTATGGGGATGGGTGGCGGTCGTACTTTGTCACCGTACCACGCCCTTCGTCAAATTATAGCAAGAAAATATCGCGTTGAACTTGGTAAAACTGATTACATAACTCCACCCGCGCAATCTCTTCTCCTATGTAATTAACTCCGTTGAGTTATTGGCTTCAATTTTCTAAATTTAACAGCACAAGTCTCTATTAGGCTCACTTGTGCCTCATAGATACTCATTCTAATTCCTATACCTATATATGAGAAGAAAGCTCTCTCTGAGTTACGTACAGTATACGTATACGTGTACGAAAATAAAGATTTCAGTAAAACTTACGGGGTGCTGGGTACCAGACTTGAGCCTAATGATCGTCTGTGCATGGTAACCCGCGTCTGCTTCCGAACAGTAGTGTATCCTATACCTATATAAGAAACACAGATATAGAAAAAGATATAACTGCGTATAAAACCCGAACTGCGTAGCTCTAATACGACATCTCAAACAGCGGTCTGAAACAGAGTTTAAAAACATTTTTCGACAGATGTTTGTTTCTATGCAGTAAGTAGTCGAGAGTTGTGGATCTTAAATTCCATTTCCTATATTTTCTCGACTTTTAATACTCGGAATAGAGATTTTCGCATGTATCTTACGAGTCAATAGTTGAATATTACTACAGTGATCAAGATCTTGATATACCACGCTAAGTTATAAGCGGTGTGTATTCAGCCCGGACGTGTCCATCTGCCCAGTGTCCATCTGCAATTCAACGCGATGAAAAGGGGCAGTTTGTCACGCGGGTTGACGTGACGGTAGACGGAACGAACTGACTGACGTTATAAAGGAACTAAGAGACGTAGGAATACCTACGTTGTAGGTAGTATACCTGTGTTGGTATAATAGTGGTGAAACTGCTGCAGCTACATTGCGTAACCTAAATATTATTCGACAGACGGAAACGGCGAGGAATTCTCTTACTCCGTTCTCGTCCCTATCCGCAAAACCAGGATGTGTCCATCTGGTTACGATTTGCAATTCTGAACGAGTATTTTGAATTTTATATTTACACCCGTTTCCATTCCTGCACCTCTTTCTTTTTTTCTCTTTCTCTCTTTTCTCTCTCTAGCCGCGAAGACGGCGCCGACAATTTATCGAAACCCTTCGCAAGATCTCAGCACGCCGATCGCGAAGGTTAAATCGATTCGTTTCCTGGCATCGATCGCCCGAGTCCTTTGTCTTTTCTCTTTTGTCCCTGGATCCTAGATTGTTACATTCATATGTTTATGCCGAGTATATACTAAACAATCCTTAAGTATCCAGGACATTGTTGATACGGTGGCAATTCTTAAATAGGAATTAATTTTTCCCATACATAGATATTATACCGCAAGGCGAAGCAGTTTGTGCGAGTATCCAATTAATTAACAATCTTGAGAAAATTGTTATAAGCGGTTTATAATGCTGATACTTATAGGGGTCGTCGGCGAATTATCGACCAATTCACGATGCGCACGATTTTACTTCACTCGTCCTTACCCTTGCAGAGTAATTAATTAGGAATTATTCGTTAGGTATCAGAGGGAAGATCTGGTCATAAAGAGGGACGCCAGTCTAGTCACTCTGCAAGCGGTATTTCTTTGATACGTCAGCTGTCCAGTTGCAGTGTTCTATATGTAGTATTCAGCTATTAGATCGCAGCAATAATTGGGATGCGTTTATAATTAGTTTTAATTTTGGCCCGCGATTTAACATTAAAAATACGAAAAAGTAAAAAATGAAACTGAAAAAAAAAATCGCTTGAAAATGATAATTGTCAACGCGATTAAATTAATTAGCATTTCTCGCACGAGTTATTATGGAAAGATATACTATTCAGGAAATTGTATATACTGGTCGTTTGTTGAAAATGAACGCTGTAGCATCCCTGCAGCGATCTGCGAAATGGTAGAATTTATATTACTACAGGCCCGTTTTCTGTCGTCCTTAATTAGTATGGAAAATTCATTAACGTATACATTTACAAGGATCTTTCCGCAAGCCATCACTACGTGGCTATTAATTAATCAACGCATTTATAATGCGACTTATACTGCATAGCTGGGTAGCGATATGAACTTTTTTTTCTCTACTGTAAGAACAGTTCAACTTCCGCACCGGTGTTTAATTCTTCTCTCTACTTTGTTTTTTACGATCATTTTAAGAACTTCTCACATCAAGAAAATTGATGAATGTCTGTGTACGTACAGATTATAACGACAACAATAAAATTTCATTATATTTTAGATTTGCAATATACGTCGACACTGTCTCTTCCAAACACGCGAAATTCTGTTGACTGTACTCGTTTAAGAAAAGCAAAGAAGAGGGAGGCAATCCTCGGGAATTCGTAACTGTCTACTGCTTATGATTTGTCGTAACGCCAACCAGCTGCCATAGCCGGGTGGCGGAATTTGACTTTGAGCGAAAAAACCGGCTGTGCTAAAACTTAGGTCGGGGTGATCATCCAACCGCTGTGTCTCCAACTCAGGGAGCAATAAGATTATACGTGTACGACTGTTTTCAAATTTCGTGCTTTTCAACGATAGAAGCATTCACATCGTTTTTAGATCCAAGGCTTTTAATTTGATTAGACGATTCATTTATTTTACACATTTATTTAACGATTTTTTATTTTGATTTTAAGTTTTAGTCATTCTGGGTCTCTGATCGATAAATATTTGTCTATACACAAAATGAGGGTGTTGTTTAAAAGATGAAGATCGGGTCGTACTACCCGGAGTCAATACAACCGCTAAGTGAGCACTAAAACGCTCTTAACCTTCGAAGATTCCCTAGGGGCAGACCTTTAGAGAATCGTTAGCATTAGACACGCGTCTGGAACAGATTTTTCGAACCCAAGGGAGCCGGGAAGTTTATACCTAAAATTATCGTCGGTTTCTTAATGTAGAATACACAGTATCTAGGTAAGTATACTGTAGCCAGTACTAATACTGAAATACGAGACAGTAATGCAGCTGGAGTCACGAGACTTATTGACGATCAAGCTAACTAGAACAATTTCGAGACCAAGATTTATATCCACTTTCTTACGTTTGGTCTTTGCTCACTTCAGTCAGCTGTGCAATTATAAATTCTATATGTTTCAATACTTGGAATACTCGTCGTAGAATAATGTGGGCACTGATTCTTTCGTAGATATATTTACTAGTGAAGTAGTGGAGAAGCTCTAGAGTAAGAATTGACGTTGAAAAGGGGTAGTAATATTTGAAATAATAATTTTAATTGACGTGGCTACTTACGTGGTAAGTTATGGTGTTTACCGATTCAATTAGGGGGTACATCCCGGCTCTTTTAAGATGAGATACATTTGTTTCGGCATTAATTTAGCGTAGCGGGTAGCTGTCATAACAAAACTATAATAAACCACTGGTAGTTGGCCATATGCCAAACTGTACGTGGTGTATGTATGTACATGGTAGCTATAGAATTCCGGAGTTCATAAAATACTTCGAATGACTTATAACCGACAATTGTTTTCACGCGAGAAAGTTGGAAATAAATAATTTACAACTATAATGGCGCCCCGGTTTACGAAGTCCCCGTGCGAACTCGCGAGTGCGTATCCATCCACCTTGTTTTATCGACGAAGACCGCCGGCCGTCTCATAACAGCTATGCCGTGTTCTTGATCGATTGTATGGGGCTAAGAAACTAGATCTAACGGTGCAATTCCAGTTAAGATGGAAAACACCACGCACTAGACTCTCTTTCCTCCGATAGTTTTTCCCTTTATTTCATTTTTTTCTTAACTGTTTTTTTTTTTACTTCATACCTCTTTCCATTTTACTTCTTCTCTCCTCTTACGTACGACGGAAAGTATAAGTTATGGCGTGGTGTAAACGCCAGTAAAATATACAGTAGGCACGAAGCATTAAGAGAGTCATTTGTAAGCTGGTTACCGAGTGCCAGTCGAGTGCTTTACGATACCACGACGTACTTTATGTCTCTTACCTCGCAAACTAAGTAGCCTCGCTCAAGGGGGCAAAGGACAGGAAAAAAGAAGTAAGAAATACGGAAATACGTGAAGATGCGAATCGAAGGCGATATAGGAATACAAAATTGACAATGAATTATAAATAAAATACCGAATCATTCTCAGTCGACAGAATTCACAGGTAATTATCCGAGTACTGTAGGTATGTGGCTCTTTTCTTCATCCGTATCGCGAGTCTCTCATGTTTTATACCTTTTCTAATCAAAAGGCATACTCTGTTTGCGCGCCAACAGATGCTGGGTTATGTATCAAGTCCACGAGGACCACCACCGTAAGTCCGGCGTTGAACCGTGCAATGAAGTGTAGGTACGCTTGGCAAAATGAGGTATCTGATTTTTTATTTTTATTTTTAATGAAACATCAGGGATAAGTCTGCAGTGCAATGGAGTGCAGTGCAATACTGTACAGTATGGGGACTGAAGATCTCTCGTCATTAAATCATCTACTTTCTACGTGGAAGCAATTTAAGGAATTCGAGATAGGTGTGAAGTGATTAAACGTTGAGTTGTCATTGGTGACGCTAACATATTACGCGTTCCTCTGAAGTGAGAGTTAATGACTTATGCCCAAAGTGTTCCTCGCCACGCGTTCAACCGTGTGCTGTATAAATATAGCCGGGCTAAGATATTCTGGCACAACTGAGCGTTAACTGATATTTTGCACCACCAAATGTTCAGGGCAGCTGAAGCTGTCCTCGGCCACTTTGTCCAGTCAGTTTGTGCTTCGCTCTTATGTATTGGAAATTAAGAATACAGCTAGGCTAAGTATCAGCAATACTATTTCCAGTCAACTTGTGTCGTTAATTTATGTCCAGAACCAAGATGACGTCTTAAAATGTCTTTGATGATGCTCAACTGTTGTACATTCTATCAGCATTATGAAGGACTTGGTCATTTTTTTTACCGAAGACAAGTGAACAGCCTTCTCCAGCGAACAAATCTCGTCGTGTCTTTTGCCTGTGGTCATATTTGCTGAATTCCAGTCCCAATAATATTACATATAAATATATTTGTGATAGACGGTGCGTGAGTGCTTGTGTTGTTTCTGAGAAACGCTCATAGGTAATTTCCACTCGATTTCACCCCAACATGGAAGGTCGCACGGGATCTTAGATCTTGGCGTTAAGTTATCCAAGTTAGAGTCTAGGGTTTGCTAGCACCTAGAAACAGCCACCTTCAACCTAGTTATGATAAAGTGAGTTAATATAGAGCCTTGCCTTTGCAGTTTGGTGCGAACCAACTTACTAATATAGAGACTGGGGCTTCCTCTCTGGTTGAATACTCATCTGGGACCAGTGAGTACCTTACCACGTAACTTCAGTATACGCATTCCGTTCTACACTCACACATGGTCTAGCCTCATAGACAATTTGAGTGTTTAAATTTAACCTCACAAAGGAATATGTACACACATAGATAATACATGATTGTAATTTTGATCTGCTGTTAAATAATATATTGAAGTTTAATTAATTTCAATGATTTCTTCACGTGTGAATGAAGTTTTTCTGCGATTGACAAAATGTTGAATGATAAAGCAGTTCAAAAATGTGGGTGTATTGTATAGGGGGGAGGGGGGGGGGTCTTGACTTGTTGCTTTGTCTTTACAAATAGCAAAAATCATCAATGGAATAACGATGTCGCAGCCAGACACGCGAAATTAATGAAAGTATGCCTGGTCGAAGCATTCTTCGGAAGTTTGGCCGGTTTCGGTACATCGTTGCCACGATCGCAAACGTGGCTCATGGAGAGGAGATATGCGGAGAATTGCTCTTATTAACGAGGGAGCATTCTCAAAAGTTCTAGACGCCTATTCCTCTCCTGTATATAAGCGATCTGTCCCTGCCACTATTCTGAAGATAAAAAATTCTCTCGTATCTATTTAGCTGTCATAACACCAATGAAAACCAGATGGTGACCGATCGGATACGTTACATGCAAAGTACATTATTGACAAATTAAAGCTGAATGAAATTGGTCAAAAAATGTCTCACAGAATTGAGTTTTCGTTTAGCTATTGTGGTATTCGTGTATAAGTACCTACCTTTTCAGAATTTCCTAAAGTTCGGGGATTCAAGAGGAGGAGCTTTTGGATTCATTAAGAGCCTTGTAAATATACGAAGCTCATTTTTAAACAAAGCCTTAATTTTCTAACTTCATAACATTGTTGTTTTCATTATATTCAAAGGGATAATAAATGATTATTACCAAGTTTGGTCTGGGGGTGAGGGTGCTAGCGTAAGACGGTGGCGTCGGAGGACCTCGTTTCGAGGGGAAAATGGTGGCGTGGAAGGGCGATATAACCGCTTTGATGTCCTCTCACCCGAACAGTCTTCAACCAAGCGACAAATTCTTGAATATTGACGCAATGAAAAGCCTACCCCCGAGTGGCTGAATCGCTAATCTCTCGAAAGAGCCAACCAACTTTTCAAAAGTTATCAAAAAAAAAACACTGTTTTATAAAAGATATATAAATATATTCGAAAATTAATTGCATATCAATTCGCACCACTCTCATGTACATACGTGCTCGTATAGTTTTTCTTTTTTATTCAAATGAACTTCCGCAGATAGATGCAAAGTAAAATATATTCAGCAGCGTATATACCTACATAGAAATATCCGCTGTAGTACATACCGGATGCACTAGTTTGTTCTCAATGTGTAATAATTAAACTAAATAGGTACTAAACTATTGCTTGCAGACTTCAAGATTATCATCGTTGAATAAAATTTTAAGAGAAAAAATCAGCCATCCTTTTCGAGGTTTTCTTGATATTCCGCTATTTGAAAAGTGAGGGAATCGTTCACGTGGTGTTTTTATTATACTGGCAGGTTTATGATCATTTTTTTTTTTTGTTTAATTTTTTTATTCATCTACTAACTTCTACCCTTTCTTGTGCACCCGATGTTTACGAGCTATGCGCTCTTAGCGCAGAATAGAAAACCAATCTTAAAGATCTCTGCCGACAAGTGAACGTATAAGTTATTGTAGGCCAATGGCAGCAAAAGAAAAGAAATACAAAAATACAGAAAATAAAAAAAAAAAAATAAAAAAAAACTAAGATGCCTCTTTCATTCAAGGAATGATTACGGTGAATGGAGGTCATAGCTCATATCTCATACATATATGTATTGCAAATAGTTTTGTATATAGACATACGGTATGCTTGAGTAAAACTGATCGATGCGGTATTGCAATGAGTTAATTGGTTATTATATCTTTCGGTTATAAATTCTAAGGAAATTTATTTCTTTCTTTAATATAATAGCAGTTGAGGAAATAGGTATTCGTTAAAATTTCCACGAAGATATAATTTAATCAAACGATGAATCCAACCGTCGCGAATCATGGCCGCCATACTTTCCACCGTCAGACATTTTATTCTTCACAATTCACGTTATATTCGCATTACTTGGTGTAATTGTGAGTTCAGTTTAATTGCCGCCTCTTTGTTTCTCCAATTACGTGTCTAGACGCGAGAGACAGCGAGACTCGAGAGAGCTCAAGGAAACAGAACAACGGACTCACGGCCATAGGAGGGTGGTCGACGGACGAGTGGTCACTAGGAATTTTTATCAAATTAAAAGATTCGCAAGCTTACAAAGAACTTGAGCTGTTTTTACGCTAAAATTTAGTGTTATTATATATCTACCTACACCATAAAAGAAAAAAAAATGAAATGAAAAAAAAAAAAATAATAATTACAAAGCGAAAATTTATGGTTTTGGGCAAGACTTGAATACAACATTTTTTCAAAGCCGTTATTTCTTGCTATAAGCATATGCATCTGTGCCAAATTTTGTCCCTTTTTTCGTATCTACAAACTACAATTTGTGTGATTATGACGAACCTAATCAGGGTCTGGGTATAAGAATATAGACCATACAATTGTCCATGACCATCGAAAAAGTCCAGATAAGTCGATGGCCGCGTTAGTACGAAGAATGCAATCCGAAGTCGGTGCCTTTTAAGGGTGGCCTAACGAAGATAATTAAAGTTTACTACTGATTTGTGTTCGTCTGTTGGTAAACAGGAGTTAATTTATTGCTATTATTGTTCTGTGCGGAATGGTCAAGATCAGAAATAGTTCAGTACGAAATGCAAGTGATGGATTCCATCGAAAGTTATTCCCTTGCGGGTTTAGTCGGACGGCTTGAATTTTCCTATTCCTTTCATTCTTTTTTTTGTTTAATTAATACTAGATGGGATTTATCTTATCAACGTATTTCGTAATTACGGGCGTTTATATTAACTGCCTACTAAACGCTTTTACCAATAGAAATTAATAGCGCAATTCACAGCTACACGCGACTACATGTTAGTTTAATTAGTACATCGTACGATTTAAGCTATAGGTAAGGTATATAAATTACTCACCTTAAGAAAAAAAAAAAAAATAAATAAAATGAAAGAAACGGGTAAGAAATTCAAAATGTACAAATATCTCCGGGCGTATAATTACAACGGATAAAATAACGTCGAGAAAAATGAATCGACTATCCTTACATTCGTTAAACTATAGTACATGCTATAGTCCGTACACGTTAATGTTGAGAAATGTATTTAAGTATTTTCGAAAGGGTAGATGTGTTAAGATGTATCGGTGAAGGTTAACGATGTCGATAACGTTCAGGTAATATTCCAAAAGAAAAAAAAAAAACAAGTTTTAAAATCAAAAAAATGATCGCTGCGGACAGGATTCGAACCTGTGCGGGCAAAGCCCAATGGATTTCAAGTCCATCTCCTTAACCGCTCGGACACCGCAGCTGTTGAACACATTTGCTACATAAATTTATATGAGCTTATTGGGTGAACGAATATTTTTTTAATAACAATTCATCGGTGTGGTTAACCGATGACGAGTTAACAGTTGCTCTGCATAATTCAATGATTAAAATTTTTTCTTGATATAAATGAACCGAAATAATAACAAATATACTTATACAGTTATCATGCTTACGTATTTCTATATGTATATTGAAGAATAATTACTCGTTGATCTATATCGATTTTCATTGTAGATCTAAATTTGTTTCAGAATTAAACATGATGTATGAGTTTATAACTCATTGGGCTTTGATGAAACTTGATTCAAATTGTTCTTTGCAATCTAGTTAACTTATGAAACGTTATGCAAACAGGTTTTATCTTATTTCCACTTGACGTTTTAGTGTTATGATTATAAATGAATAACAATATCGTTTCTATATTGATATCGTGAAATATTATTTATATTTCATATACAATTGACACAATTAATTTTAATTGGTAAAAATGTATTTAAATATCTGTTGCACCACCTGTAATCATAAATTGAAAATTGTTTACTGTACAGTTCGTGCACAGTTGTGAAAGTAGGTACAATATGTTATACATATGTACTCTCTTTTCTTCTTAATAACGATTATTATTTTTGTTCGAAAAGGTTCGAGTTGACACTTTGGCAAACGCCTCCTTTTCCAAATTTTGAGATCGCACGTTTTCTTCTCGATCTACCACCCTTGTCTATATCCTAGTGTCCACCCTTGTCCAGTCCGAGATATTTTCAAAACTTTAACGCTGTTATACCTAGATCGTTCCCAAGGGACAGATGCAGGAATTTTCTCTAGCTGTTTTTGCGTATCATTTTTCAACCTCCCACAATCTTTTGTCTCATCTTTAAACCCGTGACGTTGCACCAGGTGACAGTGACGAATCGTAACTCAACCCTTGAGTCATTGGCTACAGTATAGTTCTTCGAACGATGTCTGTACCTTAAGCGACAGAAACTGACCGAGGCCAGGGTACCTGTACAAAATAATGATCACACGAGACCGTTTATGTCTCTTGACTAAAACGAACGGTTTTGTTTTTTTTTTTTTTCAAATTTATAATCAATTTTCTTTCGAAATTCATTACGAATTTTATGTGCAGAACCGTTTCGTCGATGTAATTCTCGTATTTAATGATAAAAATCGACTCATTTAAAATGGGGAGATGATTAGAATCTCGAAAATGATATTCCTATCGGGAAAGTACGCGTAATTTTTTCAACTTTACAGCCTCTTTAGCTCAGTGGTAGAGCACTGGTCTCGTAAACCAGGGGTCGTGAGTTCAACCCTCACAGGAGGCATATTTTATTTTTATCAATATTTTCGATCGCAGGTGTAATGGCTGGACGATACCGACTGTAGCTCGTTAAGTCTACATCTACCCTAAGTCGACGAAACAACTTGGATGGCTACAGCATGGCTAGAGGATTAATTGCTGTTTTTGGTCTGTATAAGTCGCAGGGCTAACGGTTGATTAATATGTACATACGTGTAATTAGCTGTAACAAGTAGGCTACTCATTTGCAATAAAGTGTGGCGACGATCGATTGACTTGAGTGACAAGTGATGCGGCAACGGTTCACGTTTTTACGCATTCATCTTAGCTCTCGTCTATCTCTTTCTGCACCTTAAATAATTACCCGAGGTGGCTGACTGGTTGTAATTACATTCTGCGCTCTCTTCGTAACGTCATTAATAGTCATGAACCTGTTCACCGGTACTGACGTCTTGCGTACCTATAATTATCCTTAAACGTAGATATACTGACGAACGTTTAACCAATATTCGAATTCAACATCTCAGATGCTTACCGATAGGCTTTATTTGTGGCATCAATCTTTCAGACCTCAAAGAAATGAAAATCTTTTATCGACTTGTTCCATAATCAATTTACAGATCAAAGATCGTCCTTTAAAGCTGCAGGGAATTGAAGATTCTGGAAATCACGTTTGCAAATTTCAAACAGCTGTAGGTATTTCACGTAGTAATCTACGTGAACTAGATCACGGAGTTATTACCAATCATGTTTAAAAAAATGATAAAAATAAGATGCCCGTTGACTGTTAATCGGATATCGAACGATGCGCTGACATGTCTATGCACGGATGTGCGAAACTATTAACAGATTACTATTAGAAAAGCACTATTTCACGGTAAAGAAATTTGTTCGATTACTAGCGAATGGTGCGGGTCAAAGACTAAGTGGAAAATGTCGTTCACGAATTCCTTCGTCTTTTGTGCGAGGCTGCAGGTACTCGCGTCTGATACCTATCCCGTATAACTATGTGTGTATATATATATATATATATATATGTATAGGTATATACAGGGATTTTAGTCCTGGTGGAAATCTACCTGAACCTGAACAAGATGCTCTCGGTTAGCGAGCTGCCGCGGAAGCTTATACAGCACATATTAAAGAGCCTGTTAAAATTATGGGCGCTTGGCGGAATCTGGTAATATGTCGCTGCTAGTCTGCAGGTTCAATGCCGTCGTACGTAGTTGTTCTGGTCTGAGTAATTTATATTAATGATGGTAGCGGCACTTTGAAGACTCGTAATACGTCCCGTGGAACGTGGTGGGAATATTCTCATCATTCAGCACGTAGGTTGTACCTAGGTAGTCGCGTACTCATCTCTCCGATGCACTTGGAGTACATCCAAAGGACAGACCAGCTATCCATTCACCGTAGGCGAGAGCCGCATTAGAATTGAATCGAACTTAATGTCCAGACTTTTCTCCGGAGTTGGAGAACAGCTTCCTTGACGCTGTGGAGAAAATCTAGTGACTAGATCTTCTATACCGATTATTCGACTCCACCGCATATATAGGAGACAAAGTGGAGGAATAGACAACGGCTCTAGTGGCGCCGACTTTGACTTGATGAATGTCTACGTTTTCTTACAGGTACAAAATGGTTTCAAGACGATACACTGCAGTTTAAACTTTTATTGAATTAGGGGAATTGGAACATTGCCAGTATCGGCAGTATTCGTTTCAACGAGATATTGCTAACGATAAATATCAGCGTGTTTCAAATTATACATATATGATAATTATTTCATACACGGTGGAAAATTTTCGTTTTAATTTCATTCAGGGATTATATCGTGAAGGAAAATTATTTGAAATTTCATCTGTAATTTTGAAGTACGTATACGTCATGACGTGGAGTAGAGAACGTCGAGCTTGTCAATTACTTTGGTTATGGGTGTATGTTGGACCGATCTTTAGCGACATTGAAGTGAAAATGTGAATATAAAAACTGGTCGATCTAATTCAGTCAAAAATTTAAGGATTCTCTGAAGAGCGACGTACCGGAAAATCTCCCAGAGGATATCCACCGCGTCTATATGCCCTTGTCCATTCCTGTTCAACCGGTAAAATCGATCACCTCGATTGGAATGTGAATGCTTAGAAAACAGCAGCGGAAGTATTTGCGAGTGGACGAACGGATGGTCCGATCCGGTGGCGATGGTTAAGTATAAGTGCAGAAAAGATCTGACGTCTTTAAACTTACACGCCGTTGCATTGGTGCAGAATGACGTTCCTAGACTAAAAACGGAACAGGGTTAAGGAATGCGACGTTGCGGCACACCTCGCGGCCTCAGTGTCTCCGCACCCTGTGCAACACGTATAGTGGCGTGCGTGAGATATGGCAACGTTGCCAGTAATTGTCGCACATCCCAACAATGCGATGACAATCCATTACGATTGTCGCGCGACAGTCTCGACTCTTGAGAGTGATGTGTTTGTTACTTAACCCGTATACCAACGACGTTACTCTCCTCACCATTCCCACCTGCAATATGGACCAGTTCTGGAGATTTATGGATAACAGTTATTATTATTACGACGTTATAACAATGTTCGATTAAAAATAATATTTACCGCGTAAAAGCGGAAGCAATGGTCATAGAATGTAGGTAGTTAAGGTATGTGGTGATTTTTGAGTTTGTTTTTGAAATGATACCATTTATCTTAACAGCAGCTGAGTTGTGAGTTATTAAATATCTGAAAATTGTCTCGAAAGATTCCGTGAATTCTTTTCTGCATCGATTGACAGCCACCGAGTCTGGAAACCTTGCATATTCAGAGAGAGGACCTGTGCTGGAATTCTTTGCAGAATGCGGACTCGACGTGTGCAGTGTGCCGGTCACGTTTCTATCTCGAATAATTTCCGCGGTCGTTTTTAAATCGTTCCCTCGATCTAACTAAGAACATCAGTTAGCTAGCTACCTACTGCACCGTTGCATGAGAAGTTGCGCTGTTATTAGCACTAGGATAACAAAAAAATTTAATAATGCAACCTCGATCTGATCTCCGAGAATCGAGGACAATGCGGCAGCTATTACCATCGTGAAATATTCCCAGCATTGGTGTAAGACTGGCAGTCAGTCAGTCATTCAATCAGCCGAGTCTCTGCCAGTGTTAAATTCTATCAACGTTATGTTAGGATAGGTTCGGTTCGGATACTCTAGGCTAGGTTAACACACTTGGTAGTAGCCTCACACGTCTTTCAGATCGTTCAATATTAATCGTTTCTGGCCTCAGAGCAAAGGCCTCTCTCCATCGGTCTCCCACATCTCTTCAGTACTACTCGTTCTCCCTGTCCTGTAATATCCAGGGACCAGGGACCACGGACTGTCCTCCCAGTACCACGCGCGTAATGACGACGCTTAATAGTCGTTTGATGCCGTGAACCACGGCCATTGTAGATAGTTATCAGGGTTTCAGAAGTAGGTACTATGGTGGCACGGTGGAGAACGGAGAAAAGAGAGGAAGGTGTATATGGAGGCGAGGAATTCCAGAAGCAGTCTATACAGTGCGGCTTATTTTATGGAAAAGAATTATCAATCTGTACATACATGTGCATTGTGCATATAGATAGAGGAGGTACATACATACATACATACTTACGAAAGAATACATATAAATGTAGATACGCGTATACATATAGGTATTCGAGTTTACTTATTGATTTATTTATTTATTTTATTTAATTACTCTCTTAGAGTCGATCAAATGACCCGATTTATCCAACTGATGAAAAATTTTTCATCCATTCATTCACAGATGAGTTTTTACACATCGATATATCAATCAATCACATTTCATTGATCGTATCATTTCTTTAGGTCAGTTTTGTATTTAATCAGTACTTGATGCAGTTAATGGTTAAGTCATGGTTAAAGTAATAATGGTAACGGGTCTGTCAAGTTAATTCGGCCTTGCAAGGATTCATGTCAAGCAACAATACGAGAAAGGGATTTTCAATTTTGAATCGCAGAAAGAAATTTTCAATCCCAATGGATCAGAGTTAGAAAGTCCGCGATTTGAAAAAGGTGTAAACCGTTTACAAAAAGCTTTTGCATCTCCATGTTCGAAGCTCAAACCACCAAGATTGAACCCCGTCCAAAAACACTCTGTAAAAATTCGCATTTTTGCTCTACCCTAGTAACCATCCCTACTTAGACCCTTAGAGCTAATGAATAACAGCGTGTCCAGTAGACACTGCAATTAGTTATGGACTCTGGTCTAGCTAGCGTGAAAATTGAATAGCTTTACGGTTGGTTTTGGGACACGAGACTCCTGTTACAGATATTGCCGAGTCAAATTTCGAAAGTCGTCTCCAAACAGCCGGAAAAGCATGTAGGTACGGTAACAAAAAAAAAACCAAAAAACCATAATGGCATGATAGTCGAGGTAATCAGCTGCGCTGTGTAGCACTATAAATGATTAAGCGGATATAATAGACAAGAACATGGAACATTTATTTATTTCCATTAATTTTTTTATGTGCGACACGTTGACCGTGAAGATGTAATCGAGACCTCGAATAATGAGTCAGGTCAGTTCCGTCTTGTTAATTGAACAAGTCTCTTGAGTGTATTGCGCAAAGTGACGATCCGTTACGGTTTTTTATTTTTCTTCTTCTTGTTGCTTTTTAGTTTTTTGCTCTTTCGTTTTTCGAGGCAATTTTATTTGTTAAACAAAATGTTTTTTTGTTTTTTTTTTTCTTCTTTACACTCACGATGAAAGAAACCCCATAAATTTTTCATACGGTGCTTATAAGCCGTTATCGTGATCTTTATTGACGCCATCAAAGATTCTCCATGAGTTTGGACAGCCACGTATAGGCTGGAGGCTTGGCCGAGTAGTTTATACGCTCGCATTTGCATACGTCCTTGCTCGACCCGCTTGTTCAGCTTCTTATACCTTGCTCTTTCTCACTTCATCTCATTTCATCCGAAACGTTTTGCTTCTTGCTTAGTGACTCAGCTACTCCGATAACGTTAAACGCTTAGGATATAGCAACGAGGCACTGTTTGTATTAGTTTATAATTACAGGTATCTCGTATTTTAATATACGCTTAGATTCACACGACGAACATATACGGAGGGTCCTTGGTGGTATTCCACTCGATTCTGACCGCACAAAGCGATTTCGATTCCAATAAATTGACGAATACATCTTTAATGGTTCTCTCGGAAGCTTGTAGAGATTTCTCGACGAGTTGGAACGCTGCGGTAGGTAGCCACGGTTATTGGTCTCCGCGTATCGAAAGGGGTCTGATAACGGCCTCTAAAAACGTCTTTTCCCCCATCCTATAAGGTATCCTTTTAGCTTCTTGGCAAACGAGCCGAGAAAGGTTGTTCTCATACGGTATTCGAGGTCTTTTATATGTGGTTAAACTTTCCTTGTGCTAATTGCAACCGCGATTCTTTTCTCTTTAGATTATGACGCGAAACATAATTCTCGTTGACCGGGTTCTCATCTGTTTTCTCAAATGAGGTTGTAAATAATTTGAACAGGAATACCCATACTCGACGATGTCTATTGTCGTTTTACGATTCAATCGGCTCGCGTTGAATTATAATCGCGAAACTGCACCAAGTCAAGAACGTTACGAGTTCTGGGGTGCGTTGAGCATTTTGAACGACTCTGCAGCAACGGTAGCCATGATTGTCTGGTGAACATCGTAAGTTCTGTTCTGAAAAGTCATTCTGGAATGTCTCCTGGACATGGGCTTGAAGGTCGAGAGTCGATGAGGACGAAAAGAACGAATGGGGGTATATACGTACGCGACGTTCGGAACAAGCGGGGGATCCTGTCCTAGTGACTTCGCATCCTTTGATGTCGCTTCGAACACCGATAAGCCGTACATTCACAATAAATAAAGTTTTAACAAAACACCACAGACCACCGAAATATCTCGTCGAAAAAAACAAAAAAGAAATAAGAAAAAAAAAAAAAAAAACAAAAAAACTCAACAAAACAAAAGGCTTGAACAAAAAGCAGTCAATCGATCGACAGATTGTCCACAGAAATGGTATATATACCTATTCTCGATTCCAAATATGGCTTACAGACATGATTACCACTGAAATACGTGATTAGGAACTAAAAGTGATCCCAAAACGGATTTTTTGGAAAATTTCATACATTTTATTCCGATGCAATTTCAATTCTCAAATGTTCGCATATGAAAGTGATAGAGAGACGGTGATTTCCGCTCCTTTAATGTATGTATATGTTTATATCTACAAAGAGGGCGACTATCCTGTGTGGAAGATCTCTGCTTGGGTTCCTCTGCAATAGCTGGAACGGCTGGGGAGGGAGGGGAGAAAGAGTCTTCGAGGCGTGTTGCAATTTGTCCTTGGTCGAGTGGATCGCTTCGTCCTGCACCTGGTTGCTCGCTAATGAACCAAAGTTAGTCGAGGAGATCTTGTTCGGTCAACTTATCGATAGTTCCAGCCGGTTCGCCGCGGAACTTGCTGCTGTTGGTGGCGGTGGTGGTGGTGGTTCGCGGTCAGCGGCGAAGTGCTCTCATCTTCGGTTTCCAGATAGGAGCTGCGACTTCTGCAGGGGACGAATGGCATCGTCCGGCAAACAAATTGCGAGATACACGCCGGTTGGTAGCTTGTTACCGGTCTCTTTCCTCTTTCCTTTTCTCTCTTTCCCCTTTCTTACTTCAATTCTATTTCCCTCTTACTCTTAATGGCTCCGCGTGTTCGTGTTGCGCGAGTTTAACTCGCTCCTTGCATCTCTACCTCTTTCTGTGTTTCAGAGAGAACAGATTGACGGAGATTCTACCCTTTGCTGTATAGGATTCGAATTGATGTGGGAACAGCGTAGGGACGCGGACGGCTCCGGCTACAGGGTTTTTAATCACGGTTTTTAATCGAAACGGATTAGCGTACTGGTAGAAAATTAATCACTTGATTTCTGTATAACCATGGTGCCCTATCGTTATACCTTATACCTATCCACCTTTTTAACATATTTCTTTTCCTTATTACATTCACCTCTATTTTTTCTTATACTTTCTTGGATTTTGAGTAATCGTTAATAGCCAGTTAAGACGACAATTATAAACGACGTCACGTCGCCCTTCTGAGAGATGGCACCGGCTTTTAATACGGCATTAATTCCTGTATGAAAAAACAAACGGATAACGTGCGGCACCCCAGCGGGTGGGCATCGTGACACAGATGTACCGCACCGTGCCAGCAGTTTTAGTACTTTTACTTTTTAGCTAATTTTCTTGCTATTTTTTTTTTCACTTTCTTTCTCTCTTTCCTCCTTCACCTTCTCCTTCTCCTCCTCCTCTTCTTCTTCTTCTTCTTCTTCTTCTTCTTCTTCCTCTTCTTCTTCTCAATCTCAGGTATAAATCTTCGCGCCTTGTACAACCTGGGTGCCATAGGTATACGCCTATGCGTGCCACAGCGTGTGTAAATCCCACAATTCTATATTATAATCGCATTTGCAATTGTGCGTGACTAAAATTTTATCACAAGTTTTATAGGTGTGAAAAAACTCGGACGTACAAGCTTAAATACCGATATAATATCTGGGTGTAGTTTACTACGAACCCGTAATAACTACCGCGTAACTGATCAGATCCTTTTATCGTATATATGAGCGTTTTTTAAATGATTAAACTATACGCCTTGTAGCTATTTAAGTATTTTAATAGGATGACACAGAGCCGGTGACAGCGCGGGGACAACGACGCGATCCACGAAGATTCAGAGATCTATGAAGCTAAAGAAAAACAAATAAATATGCGCCTCAGAGCTGGTGCCCCGGGTGGGAGGTGGGCAACAGCTCAAACGGGTGGTACCGGGGGGATGCTTGCGGT